>RCIC01000016.1:2835000-2990000 GCA_018883505.1 Ceratosolen fusciceps
AATTAAGAAGTGAGAAAAGGGAGTAGAATAAAAAAAAAGAAGCAATCCTGTGCGAGAGAGCGCGCGCGCGTGTTTACGTGTCCGAACGAATGGATAGATGTGATGAGCACGTGACTTGGAGAGGATGAAGAGGACGAAGAGGACGATTATTAAGAATTATAAAACTAAGGTGAATAAAGTTCGATTTTGCAAACGGTCTAAGGTCTCGATAGAGCTCTATTCTACGATTACTAAGAGAAACGTGAGTGCTTGTGCGTGTAAGGGTGTACGGCTCGATACGTCGATTGGGCCCCGCCGCTCCAGGATAATGTTATAACGCGCCTCGTCTCTTTGTCTGTAAAAATATTTGCGAGCCTCTAATGAGAATTTGTCAGGGGCACGAGGAGCAGCGGCATCCGCTATACGAGCCACTACATTAACTCGCGTATTATATAAATTTCATTCTCTCTCTGTGTGTGTGTGTATGTTCTGTCCCCGATTAACGGGCCTCCTCCGTATTACCGAACAAAGTTAAAACGAATACGATATACGAAGTTATAAATAAATAGTAGCGCCGAGCGAGATCTCGCGGCTCTTCATCGACGTCTCTTTCGAAGCAAAAAGCAACAACAACAAAAAAAAGCAACAAAAAGCAACAAAAAAAAATAAACAAAAACTAAAAGCAAAAGGCAAAACCGCACTCCGTGTCTGTCCACCACCCATGTGCACGCGCACCTTTATATACATACATATATGTATATGTATATATATACATATATATGTGCATAGGACGGTAATATCGATAATGTATTAATAGTAATAATAATAGCGTTAGCTGTAGTAGTAGCGGTAGTAACGATAACGATAGTATGCGTATAATGTACATGTACATGCATGCGAGCGAGAGTGTTGATGCGACCGTGCCTCTGTATATTCCGAACGTATAAATTGTTTTCTAACGAACGAGTCCAAAAGGGGGTTTGGATGGCATGGATGGTGGTAGGGGGTAGGGGGGTAGGAAGGGGGTATGAGGGATGCTTCCTTTGCATACGAAGATCTCCTCCCCCCTGCCCATCCATCGTTCTTCTTAATGAAGAGGTGGGCGGCGGGCGGGTACGTGGGTCCGGTAAAGAGGGAGGGGTTGGGGGGAAGGGGTGGTTCCCCGTATATCATGGGCCTTAATCGGGCTGCTCGGCCGGATATTAAAGGAATAAGATCCTTAATTGGAGGCAACCGAAATTTCATCCGGGCTTTATCAAAATAACAGCGTTGGCTCCCTTACGATAATGAACGCCCACTGGGAGGGAGGTTGGTCCAGAGGCTTGAGAATAATGCGGGGGAGCGTAGGTGTGCGTGAGCCGCTTAAGCCTTTGAATTAAGCTTTTACAGTGGCCGTGCGCTCGAACCCGATAATATTTTTTTCGGATCAATTGCTGGCCCGTTAACCCGCCTCACCTCCGCTGCCCCCGCCCTTCCCCTCCGCTGCCCCCGCCACCGTACAAAGTGTCGATACGTTCGTCGCCTCGTTCCGGGACGGATCGAGTGTCTCCGTGTGTGCGTGTCTGCTGCTTCTACTGCTGCTGCTGCTGCTGTCTCTGCTGCTCCTGCGAGAGAGAGAGAGAGAGAGAGAGAGAGAGAGATGGCGTTTATTTTTAATTTGCAATCCAGGCGAACGAGCGACGACGATCCTCGTCAGTTTGAGCGTTTTTCCCGATACGTTTCCCGGGAAAACGGAGCCGGCTGTGCGGCACATAATGAATTAGCTTTAAATTAATTCAGAATTATCTTTAAAGGTTATTGATATAACGCGCGCTTCTGCTACATTACGTTGCTTATGCTTTAATAAGCTTCACTCGGCCGACAGCAGCACTACTACTACCACCTCGAGAGAGAGATAGAGAGAGAGAGAGAGAGAGAGCTTGCATTAACGCCGCTCGAGAGGAAAATCATCGTATTTTTCGCTCCACACCCCCGCCGCCGCTACTACCCCCACCCCCCCCCCCCGTCCCATCCATGTAAGAGATAACGAACGCATCGATCGATCTCGTCGATTTCGATCCGCACTTTGCACACACGTATATGTGCGCGCGCGCGTGTGTGTAGTTTGCCTTGTACCGTTGAGGATGTTGGTGGAGCAAGTGAAGCTTATTCGCGTTAAAGTGTAACGATTGCTTTTGTATTCGGAAATAATTGTACAAAGCATTACGAGGACTTGTATTATAAATAGAAAGTAAACACGTAGTCTCTGTAAATATACGTATGTATTGCGAGGAGGTGAGGATGAGGCCGTTGCGTTGCGCGACGAGCGACAGAACGGATACCGATAGAATAAATTATAATTTATATTTATTTGGATACGTGTGCGCACGCCACCGCGTGTATATATACATGAAAATGCATAAATAAATATTATATATAAATATGAAAATCTTTGTTAACTCGGGTCTTGTTGCTAAGCTCGTGTATGTACTCTGTACTCGATGGGCGAGCCCGCCCACAACTACTAGCCTACGCTTGTTTTTTTTTTCTTTTTCTTTTCTTTTCTTTTCCTTTCCTTTTTCGTCACTAGTTCGTTACAAAACGAAAACTTTTGTATCATAGTCGTTCTTCATTGTAATTTTTATCGTTTGTAGACGAAATCATTCGATCCGCAAGTCGTATGTACAAAATATTATTCGAAGATTACACTCTTTCTTTTTTTTAAAAACAATTTCCGTGTTGTTCTCAAGTCATTTATTACCACGCCCCTCCCCCCCTATCCATCTCCCCCTCTCCGTCTCCCACCACGCATCGCCGGTTCCCATTGTTGTAAGCCGTCGCGACCGACAAACGTCGCCTCCTAGAGAGCCCAAGTAACGTATTCTCCGAGCGCGTTTTTCCCTCCCTCCCCCCCAACCCCTTCGGCTAAATGCTTTACAATACGTATTAAATTGCCTCGCTTAGACGTCAGATGTATATATATATATATATATATAGCAGTCCATGCCATGGTCATAAAAAGCAAAAAGGTTATTGGGCGAGCTCCTAACGAAGCTCCTCGAGGCCGCCCATCGCCGACGGCTTCCCATTCTATTTCCCCCGTCGACCCATCCCGCCCCATTCCATCCCTATCATCGCTCACTTAAAAGACAAAGAATTTTCATAAACTGGGTAAAGTAATTGCCATCCTCACGGTACAGCAGCAAGTGGTGCTTACCAGCCCCGGTAGTTCTCCCCCGCCCCAATAACCCCACAACCCCCCTCCTCATTCTTCTCCTTCGTCTTCGCCGTCTTACTTGCTTTGTCAATCCCGTTCCTCCCAATTGAATTGTCTTTGCGAATTGACTTCCCCCTCCGCCCTATGAAACCCGTCAAGCCTCCGTCTCCCTCCTTGGGCTTGGGATTACTTTTATCTCGTATTATCGGGGACGAATAACCGACGTGAAGCGAGCACGCCATGCCTTATGTATTATTATTATTATTATTATTATTATTCGGGAGCGCGTTAATGGATCGTGAAAATCATCGTCGTCGTCGACGCTCGGATGCTGAGGTGTGACGGTGCGCATGTACGTACGCGCGACTGGACTTGGATGTTGTATTTCACGGGGCTTCCGTGGCCCCGTCAATCCGTTTCCTCGGCCAGGTGATGTTATTAAAAGCTTTCCTACCCCCCCAACCGCCCCTTTCCGTACCGTCGCCATGTATTCCTCGGTCAGACTCTGAGAAATCGTTGCCCCCATAAAGAAGAGTGGCTCGCTCGACCGATCTCTATCGATCTCTCATTAGCCGTCGGTTTAACAGGCATCGCCCGACGACGGGGAAGGCCGAGAGAGAGAGAGAGAGAGAGCGAGTGAGAGAGAGCCGATTACGATTCCGAGCGCGAATATCCCCCGTCCGAGTGAAGTTTATTGCATAATTCTCTTAGTCCGTCCGAATTCCGTGGTTACGCGTTGCACGGCGGGGGCGAAGTGGGGTTATCGGGGTGGGTAGTAGTGCAGCCGCAGAGGTTCCGGGGATCAAGCGCCGAGAGAATTCGGGGGCGGGGTAGAGCCTCGAGTAATTTTCGGTCTCGGACGCCGTGGACGCCGTGGACGCCGTGGACGCTGTGGACGCTGTGGAGGGCGGTGAGGGCGGTGAGGGCGGTGAGGGCGGGCGGCTCGATCGTCTCGGGAGCATCGGACTCGTCCTCAAAGAGACTTTGCTCTCCGGCACACGCGCCAGATCGGAAATTCATCCCGGGCGTAACGAGCTCGTATCCCAAGCCTTTGTTCTCCGGGCGGCACGGACGCGTCCAACCCCGCACACAGGGACGCCCGGGACCGGGTCAACTTTGCCGCTTTGAGGAAGAGCCAAGCACTTGGCGGCGGATAAACCACGAGTTTGCTTACGCCCCATCCCTTCCACACCCGGGTCTCATTCCTCGACAGCGCCGCCCCTCTCCACCCTCGCCCACCCCCCCTCTCTCACTCGGTCGCTCCAGCCACGCTAACTCTGACCTCTTTAATGGCGGCGAAATATCGGCCTCGCTAATCCATTATGGGCTCGATCTCACTTGGGATCGTTATATTGTTTAACATTAATAATCTTCCTCTGACGTTCAATTCTTTATTATTATTATTGTTATTGTTATTATTATTATACAGCTTCCTCGCCAAACAACGTTATTATCGTCGCTTCTCACTCCCTTTCCGTTTTCCCCTTCGCCGTCGCATCCTATCGTTATTATAATACTACTTGATAAATTGGACTGGAGTGGCAGGGGTTGGGGTTATTGGGGTTGGGGTTAGGAGGGGGGGTCGTGAATTTTTAAAATCCCTTGGGGAGGGGGGTCACCAAGCGAATGAGCCGCGCGCACCCTTATCAACGAAGCGGAAGCAGAGCTCCTCCAAAGAATTCCAGGTCCAAATTACCTAATATCGCCTACGCGTTTACTCTCGGTGAAGGTGAGAGATTGGCGGCGGGAGCCGGATTGGGGGGTGGGGGGTGGCTACCCAGTACATGTCCGTCCACCTGAATAGGAATTTAATGCAGCGTTAAAAGTCTTGGATGTCGCCATTGTAATTGACGCCTCGTCCTATTTGAAATTCAGCTCCCCGTCTTGTAAACATTTTCTCGACTGACATTTATCTTCTTCTTCTTCTTCCTCTTCTTCTTCCTCTTCTTCTTCCTCTTCGCGAACGGATCGCCATGATTTATACAGCGCCACGTCCAGGCCACGTCCCGGCCACGTCCAGGCCACGTCCCGGCCACGTCCCGGCCACGTCCCGGCCACGACACTCATGAAACCATTAAAACACATCCTCGAGGGAGGGAGGGAGGGTGGGTGGGGGGGCGAGGGAGGCTTTTTTCATAGCCTTCGTGCATGACGGTAGCTCGGCCGCACACTAAAATCTATCACTTTAGCGCATTAATGGCTTATAAATTCCGCAAGAAGATCATACGCAACAAAGAGACAACTCGGATTTCACTGGAATCCGTCGCTTAACACTTGAAACTCTTCTCTCCCCCCCTTCCCTCTCACTCTCTCTCTCTCACCCCCTCTCTCTCTCTCTGGACTCCATTTACGACTCTCTTTTTAAGGCGACAGTAAAAATTATTTATGTATCGCTGGGGCGCGCGGCCGCGACTAATGCCCATAACCTCGTAAAAATAAATTTATACCCTCTCTACTATTAAGTCCTACGCGTAGCTAATGATAAGAGACTCCAGCCTCCCCTTGTCATCTTGATCCAAGTAGTCATTGCCGTCACCGTGCACCGATGATTTTATCATACAATCCAAACGCTAATGAGCTGTTCTCGCTTTATTGACTGCCCTTTATTTCTTTATTAATAATTCAGAGTCTAATAATGATGATCAGCCCTCCTCCGCCTCCTCCTTCTCAATCTCCTCCACCCCTCCCCTCACCTCTGCCATCACCAACACCGCAATAACCGTTCACGCGCCTGAACGTCCGAACCTTCCGAAGCCAAAAAAGGCAGCCGGATCGACTTATTTTATTACCGCATTCACTTTCCTCGAGTAATGCACTGCGTGGAAATGCCACTCGAAAGAATTTCCTCTCCGACCGCGTGCCTCCCGCTTCTCGCCCCGTCCCTCTGCTCCTCCGGCCCTCTCCCGCGTGTATAACGAATACAGGGCAACGTATACCGCCAACGCATAACGTATGCGCCCCGGTTTCGCTAAATCTTCCCAGCCGAGAAGAGAGAGAGAGAGAGAGAGAGAGAGAAGTGACTTAATTTTAAAAAAGAGGACCCCCCGCCCATCCCCTCCAAGCCCACCGGCTAGTCCTTTGAAACGTAACGAGTTCAAGGTGAGTCGAGGACTGATTAGGGCCGGATGGTTAACCTCGACCCCCCCCCCCGCATCCCTCCCGACCCCGCTCAACGTTTTATTAATCATCGTTAAATCGAGTTTGACACTTTACCCGAGTATCCCTCCCACCCTCCCCCCGTCCCGCCTTTATAACTTCACGTGCAGCGCAATCTAAGGAGTCGCGGTGCGAGTTCGAGAAAAATATTCCCATAATCGTAGGCGTTGGCCTTGATGAAATTACGTATTCGTCAAAGCCGAGGGAGACTCGCACGGCCCGAGTCTTGCTAATGTAAATTCATCATCATCGTAGTCGGCGATGATTTCTTAAACTTAAAGTGCACGAGCGGTACCGGGGCGGCTCAAATTACCCAGATGTAGATATAGATGACAATGGCTCGGGCCCACGAGTCAATTAAATTTCGACTTTTGTTCGTTCGTTCGTTCGTTCGTTTGTTTGTTTTTTTTTTTCTTGTGTCATTCGTTTAATAGCTTAAAGGGCAAATGCCGAAACGGAGCATGCGCAGCGATGGAGAGATTTTGACTGGGGAGTCGGGGAGGGGCGACAACGAAATGCACTTAATTGAATCTTCGGGCTCGTTTGAGAATCGGCCAATTCCTAGATCCAATCGCAGCGCCAGATCGGGTTGATCGCACCGACTCGTCCCCCATCCACCCACCCATCCTCCCCCCCCACCGTTTTACCGCTGCCGTTACCGCTGCCGCCGATACCCTTCATTCCATACGAAATTCTAGATCCCCGGCCGATTGTATAGAAATCCGACCGACACGGTCGTACCCTCAAAGTGCTCGATACGCAAAATGGAAATACCCCGGCGACGCTGGTGGTGGTGGCGGTGGCGTAGGAGGGGGTGGTGGCGTAGGAGGGGGGTGGATAAGAGGGCCCGGAGAAGAGAAAAGAATATAAAAGAGGACGGGCGAGACGATTCTCGCAAACTCGGCACGTTCTCCTCTACTCTTTGGGCTCACTCGGTAAAGAAAGCGATCGTCGTCGTTACGGCGTTGCTAGTGGCGCAAAAAAAAGGGCCGGTGAGGGAGGGGTGCCGTCGGGGGCGGACGGGAAGAGGCGAGTACGTGAACGGGTAGGGAAGTTGTACCGGAAGAAGAAGAAGAAGAAGGAGGAGGAGGAGGAGGAGGAGAGGAAAAGTTTCAGCAACTACTGCTTCATTTGAATCGAGTGATTCTGCTCCCGGGAACGGGGCTCGATTCCTCCCTCCCTCCCTCCCTCCCTCCCTCTCTCCCGCAGTGCACTGCGAGCCACCTCTTCATAAATGTTTTACGATCGGCCTCGCGAGGATTCAACTTTACTCCCCCCACCCCCCAAGCCACCCGCAAGAAAAGTGCGAGAACACGATTCCAGCATCCGAAATTTTTCGCAAATCGTGCGCGCGCATCTGCGATAAAAGTGATTTTCCCGTTTTAAGGCCGAGCCATTCGATAGACCGGCGTCCCTCCTCGCCCCTCTCGGCACTACCAACCGCACCGTCGCGCCCCGGGACTCTTATCCGGGACAGCGGGCTTTGTATCCCTGTATAGATCGATAGATAGATAACGCCCCTCAGCCGCCAACCGATTGGCTCGCGTCATAGTATCATAAAATTATTCCCGGATCATTAGCGATCGCATCCCGATCGCATCCCGATCGGCGTCGGTCACGTAGTCGAGCCTCCGAGCGCGAATCCAACGGCTGAACCGAACGGTCCGCGAACAATTACAATTTCACGTTTATTAAGCCGAAACGGCCTCTTTGGGGAATACCGGACGCCGGTCACGACGGATCGCCGACGGATCGGATAGAAGGAGTCTCTTCCCCTCCCTCCTCCTTGGCCGTGTCCCCAATAAGCCCTATGGTGGTCCGTACACCCCCCCCCGCCCACCGAGCCCCGACATTCTAACGTTATTATGATTGTTCGGGGCGGTGCTGTTGGTGGTGCTGTTGGGGGTGCGCGGGTCTACGGCTGCCCGAACGGTTACTTCGAGCCGTAATAAAGAAAACTTTGGAAAATGGTACTCGACAGCGTTTTTATTCATCCCCTCCCCCCCCACCCCGTCACCACCGGCCCTACAGACGTCACTGGCTGTGCAAAGTTTTTTCATGGCATCCTCCTTGCCAGCCAACTTTTAAGGGCCTTCGGCTCTGTTTATTGTCGACGAGTTCGTAATATGCTTAAGAATACTTAAATTGACGGGGCGAGGTGGGGAACGGGGCCGTGGGAAAAGTAGCGGAACCAAGGGCGGGGAGGGTAAAAAAAAAAAAAAAAAAAAAAACCGTGCCATTTCCAGGGCAGCTAACTTTTCCTTTCGGCCCGTAAATATTGTGTATTAATAACCGACGAGCCCGGCAAGCCCCCACTTCCCCTCACCGCCCCTCGCCCTTTATTTAATCCCCTCTCGCCAAAAGAATATTTATACAAAAAACAGATGGCAGGAAAATATCTTACAAAGTTCCCCCGGACTCTCTAAAACAATAACAATAACGCCCTCTCTCTCTCTCTCTCTCTCTCTATCGTCTCAAGCCACCTTCACCCGCCGATGTCTTTTAGGAAGAGGGAGTCGAGAAGATGATGTTGAAAACCTCCACCGACGAGTCTTGTGTAACGTATTCGAATTATTGTCTTTCCCTTCCTTCCTCCTCCTCCTCCTCCTCCTCCACCTCCATCGTCACCACCACCAGCTAGCTCTCTTCTTCAGCCGTCGACAGCTCCGCGTCGATAAACTCCTTCTCGGCTAATAAATTATATTTTTCCGTAAAGGAGGTTTCTTGTCACTTGGTCATTAATCAGACGCACTCGATCATCGTCTTCCACCTCCCCCCAATAATCCAGCTCGCCGTCTACGCGTGTGTGTCGCGTGGGTAGAATACACGAATTAAAATGACCTCGGAGAAAGCGATTCTCCGTGAGCACCCATAGGGAACGATGACGTTCTGCCCCGTCATTTCTTTTCCATTAGCCAGGTCGTTACGGCCCTTCACCTGCGCCGTCGCCGTCGCTCTCTGCTCTCTCTCTCTCTCTCTCTCTCTCTCTCTCTCTCTCTGGAGAAAAAAATTCCGGGCACGCGGAAAATAAACAGACGATAAAAGACAATGAACAGCGGCGTTGATACTTTATTCGGTTTCGTCCAAATCCCCTCTCGTCCTCGTCCTCCCCCGCCACCCTCGACCATCCGACGCTTCCTGTATGTCCGTGGACGCGAAAAAAGCAGGAAAAAAGCAGGAAAAAAGCACGAAAATACCGGGCATGTAGAGCGGTTTCGTGTGAAAGGAAGGATATAAAGGACGCGTGCGCGCGCTCGTTGGTTCGAGGTAGGTTAGAGGTAGGTTAGAGGTCAGAGGATGTGCGGGGGCAGGGTAGGGTAGGGTAGGGGTAGGGGGGTGAGGGCGACGCGATCCAGAAATCAATTTCACCAGGATTTTCGTCGTCGCCTCACGAGTCCCCGGCATTCATCTCCTTTTGCATTTTACCTTCAGGCACATCATCCAGTATGGAAAATTCTCCACGTCCCGGACGATCAGAAGCTATTAATATTCCCCAGCCTCTGCGTCGCCCGCGCCCCGCACTCCTCCGGAGCAAACGCGCGCACGTAGAAAGACGGCGGCGTCGATGGCAGAACGGTGCCTTATTGATACAAGAGAAGCCGAGCCTCTCGGCCAGCTCGGCCCCCCCCCCACCCCCCCTATGTAACCGCCTACCACCAGCCCCCCGCCCACAATCTCCGCGATCTGATCGTGTGCAGTTATCCGGGGAATGCCAATGTACAGGGTCAGCGCCGACCCTTTTACTCTTTTACTCGCATTATCATTCCAGGCGTCGTGCGTTATTTTTTGATTTACGGTCTACTTTTCCAGCCGCGCCATTACTCGAAAGAAAATTTTTAAGACATCCGACGGCATCGATTTGCAAACATTATTTCCTTCCTTGTAATACCGTGTTTCTCCCCTCCCCCACCACCCAACCCCACCACCAATCCCACCACCACCCCCACGTTTCCTCGTCGTTTTTCGTTTTTTTTTTTTTTTTTTTTTTAATCGAAATCGAGCAGCTCATCTTCTCCAGGCTTCCAGCGCTGCAATGCCACACACGCTATTACCTCGCAATACCAATAATAATAATAAGAGTAATAATAATAATAAGGAGTGAGAGAGGGAGAGGGAGAGAGAGAGAGATGGCGGAAGGATAGGATGCGGAACGAGAAAGTTATTTAGCATTCGTGAAAATCAATGATTTTACTCGCAGCGTATTTTGAATACTCATCCCGTGTTGGTATAGAGAGAGAGAGAGAGAGAGAGAGAGCAGAGAGTGCTTAAACTTCTAGGTAGAGAAGACGAGCATGTGCGGCATGTACGTACGGGTGCATGCAGCAGCAGCAGCAGCAGTTGTAGTATTAGTGGCCGCCGAGTAACGGCAGACTCGCTACTTAATTAGCGCGCATTTGGTTATTGCCGCTGCTGCTGCCGCTGCTGCTGCTACGGGCCGTGACGCTCAACTACTAAATAGGTAATGGAAATAATGCTCGAAGAGTGTAGTTAACTTCCCCCGAGAAGTCAAGTCGTTCGCTTCATTTGCTTCATTTAAGCGCTGCACGTACGTTTTTACGGTACATTGCAAGGTCAGCGATTTTAATTTAACATATCAGCGAGGCCGACCATCGGCTTATTATCATTATCATTATCATCATTATTATCATTATTATTATCTCGGCGATGTTAATTGGTATTAGAAGATTCCCCAAGGCTGTCATGGTTGCATGCCCATGACATGGTGGCACGGGGATGGGGATGACGAGTGAAAAGCCAACCGAGTCCGTGCATTTGTCGAATAGACATCAATAAAAACCATGGGCTCTTCCCCATATCCCCATATTACGTATGCCCGACTCGGTTGGCCTTGTATTATTATTTCGGAAAATTTATACGGAAGACTCGGGCGCTTTTATGGCTTTTATTGTCACCCGATCGTATATATATATAGCGCGCGCATTAGCATTTATATCATCGCCTCGAATACCTTTACCTCGCGGCCCCTGATTAATTAATTAAACGCGACATACGCGATTTATTAACATTAACGGCTCGTCAATTATATTTTTACATTCGATAATAATACCTTGGGGGACTTTTTGAAACGAAAGTCTTTTTGGCCAAGTATAGCGCAGAAGCGCTCCAACTTTACTTCCTTTTATCCGGAGCCAGATGTTTTTTTTTTTTTTTTCTACCCCGCAGGAGTCGCGTAACACCTGAAAATTACCTGTGTGTATATATATATAGAGATAGAGAGATAGAGAGAGAGAGAGAGCTGAAACTCAATTCTCACCTCGCGAACATTATCAGCGAAGAAGTTCTTCCTCTCTCTATCTCTCTCTCTATATCTCCATTCCTCCTCCTCGACACAAATAAAGAAGCAAAGTCATACAGACAGGTACACGCGCGCGCATGTACGTATAAATCCAGGACGAAAGTTTACGAGGAGCGACGCGCATGCATGATACATCGCTTTGTAAAGGTAATCTTGGTAGAACGATAAGGTATAGGAGGGGAGGGCGGAAGAAGAAGAAGAAGAAGAAGAAGAAGAAGAGTCGAAGATTATACGACGTCGTTTTATCTCGGAGTTTCCCCTCTGGCCCGACTCGTGAAATTAAGCTCCGCGCGCGTTTTCTCGTCTTCCTAGCGGTACTTTAGCATTGATATGCTCACCGAGAGGGGCTGCGGGAGAGGGGGGGGGGTGCGCGCACTGGCTTCTGCCGGAGATGATATCCGATAAGGCTGGGGCTAGGCGGGGTAGGCGAGGGGCTGCAAACGAGCGCCTGCCTCCGCGAGGGTAGAAAGGAAAGCGTGAAGGATTATACGAATGATCGCTTCCCCGGCCTAGCTTCACCACCTCCTCCCCCCCCACCCCCGGCCATGCCCCAAATACACAGCCTTGTCTCTGGCATAATATATATATATATCACGTTTTTTTTCGAATCGAGCCGCACTTCTCTATCTCGCGCGCAACCTCACGACTTAATCGTCGCGCACTAAATTTCATCGATACGCTCGGCTGAGTAAGTCTCTCCTCTCTGATCTACTCGGTATCTATCCTAGACCGCCTCTGAGCCTCGCCATCCCCTCCCTTAACCTGCACGCGCTCGCACGCTCACGACCCCATTTTAAGCCTCTACACGTGTCCGCTCCTGTTCCACGCAATCAGTCGCCAATTATCGACAAACGCATCTCTGTCAATAAATAAACAAATAAATAAATAAACAAATAAATAAATAAACGAATGAACGAACGAACGAACGAACGAATACACGTGTATGCGCGTATAGGAAGGGGAAGGACGGCGGGGCTGGTTATTTGCATACTTTTGGACTATTTATGTCCTGCGTATGGCCAGTTTCCCGTGTGAGAGAGTCGGGCGATCAACGACGCCGAGCAATAAATAGCAATAAATCTTTACCGTACAATCGCGGGCTACAATAGATCTTTTCCTCCCCATTCTCATTTTACATATCAATCCTCGACCTTGTGGCCCAATTCGTTCGAAATATATATATATAAAGGCGAAGGCGAGCGGCTGACCGATTTCACGTAATTTAATGTAATTTAATGTAATTTAATGTTTTAATTACGTTGCGCCATTTGATTGTTTCGATGCTCCGATTAAAAATATTACGAAAAAAGGCCCATTTGAATTGCCGACTATTATTATCATAATAGTCGATAGCGTAAAATCACCGAACGATTCCTATTCTGTTCTTACACTGTAATTATTATATCGTCATCGCGTCATACGCTCCAAACGTACGGATAAAATAATACTACGAGTATCATTTAGAATTCCCTTTCCTCTCCTCTTTCTTTTTTTTTTTTTTACACGAAGAACTCGATTCCGACGTGTATGCGCGTGTAAATTAATTTTCAATTAATTTTAAATAAACGTTAAAGGCCGCTCTCGCTTTCATTTTTTTTTTTTTTTTTTTTTTATACATAAAGTTTTTTACGGGCGAGTCGTAATTATATCACGTCAGGTTACGGTTAAGTGTTTCGTGCGTGTCCTACGCAACTGCGAAGCTATAAAACCTCTCTTAATATCCCCATAATATATATATATATGCGTATATATGCGTATAAAGGAATTTGTATTATTAATTACGTTAGCGACTCCTTGTAATTTTAATTAATTAACCATCCCACGGATATTAATATTCCGCTTTCGCACTTTCGCACGCCGCTTAATTAGAATGAAATACAAAATCTTTTGGGGATCGAGTAGCGTAAAGAACCTTTCGCCAGCATAGCAGCAAGTACAAAACCTTTATCACGTCAGGTGACCCGTAGACGCAGCACACAGGTTTTGCAAGTTCTCTAATAATATTTTCTAATAATAATCCGTGGGGGGTTCGGTGAAAGACTGCCACCAGCGATGAAACGAACAAACGGGAACTACGTAGACGACTACGACCACTACGACGACGGGAAAATTTTAATGAATTTTCTCTTGGGTTGACGGTTTTCGTAAAATCCTCGAGCGATAAATTTATGAAAATCCAAGTAGAGCAAAGTATCGGATAAAGTCGACGCTCAGAGCGGGACAGAGCACACTTACCGAGTCCTTATGTCGACTTGACTCGCCCTTTCATTCGTTTATTCAACAAAAGACCCCTTACAGCTTTATACAATTTATACACATTACGTATTACAATACGATACTGTGCGTAATATGGGGTTATTGGGGGTTATTGGGGTTATTGGGGTTATTGGGGGGTAGGGTGAGCGAGAGTCAATAAAACTAAAGGATTACTTCTTTTATTATTATTATTATTATTATTATTATTGCTATTATTAATATTAATATTATTTTTTTACGTAATTAATTGGTTTGCACACGGACGATTGGATATTTATTGGATATTTATTGGGTGTCAAGGCTCCGGAAAGTAAGCGCGGATTTATAATTTTGCGGGTCAGCGGCGCTGCCGGTGTACGGGTGTACGGGAGGAGGGAACGGATGGCCGATAGGAGGCGATGTAAGGGGGCGGGACTAGGCAGCGAGTCGCGGCTTCCGGTCCTGTTCCGCGACCGTGGCGTTGGCCTTGCGACCGATGACGTACTCGTCCTCCTCGTCGTCGATGTACTGGTAGGCGTAGACGCTCGCCGAGGCCGGGTCGACGATCGAGACCGGCTGGTTCCTCTCCGGGGCGTCGATCGATACCAGGCTGAGGGCGTAGTGCTCGTAGACGACGAGGTCGTCGCCGCGCGGCCGCGACACCAGGAGCTCGTTGTACGTGTAGGAGGCGAAGCTCGTGTCCGAGAGGTGCATCGAACTCTCCGAGGTCATCTGCGGGGGGAGGGGGAAAAAACGGCAGTCACGGAGTTAAAGGGGCCGGTTAAAATCGTTTATCGGATATAAGCTAGCCGATCTCGGACGATCCTCGGCAGGCCGCTAATCCTTAGCAGACGACACGTCCGCGCAAAAGCCGTTATCGGCAGGGGCCTTCGATCTCACGAATTCGATCAATTTGCTCGTTACTTAAAGCTACTTGACTGGAAATTTCCATCAACCGATCGGCTCCTCGGAAAACTTTCCTACGCTCAACTTATTCCTCCACCGCTCTCGATAACCCCTCAGACCCCGCTCCCTCTCTCTCTCTCTCTCTCCTATCCCTCGAATCTAAAATAGAATTATGGGCAAACACACAGAGAGAGAGAGAGAGAGAGAGAGAGAGCCGCGTATCCCATATCGCCGTCTCATTCGGCTTCTCGTTCGTCGGCATTTATCCTTGGCAAGAAGACTGTGCGCGGGAGTATAATTTATATCCGTGAAATAATAAAATGTCTTTCGATCGGTATCCAAGCGCAGCTTAGATCTCCCCGATCTTCGATACGCGATCCAATGCAATGCTCATTTTATCCGGAATGCGCAGCTTTAACGATCCCCCCCCCCCCGCGACGTATGCGCGCATCCTTACAAACACGTATTGTTTCGTCGTCGTCGTCGTCGTCGTCGTCGTCGTCGTCGTAGTTGTTGTTGTTGTTGTTGTTGTTTGTTTTATTGCAGTGTATGGGCCGGATGGGCTAGATAACGCGCGGAATCTCTGTATCTGGGAAGATTAAAAGGAAGAGTCGAGAGGTTATTGGGGTTGCCGACGCGATCCTTGGTGCATATCGATATTCTCCGGTGGCCGAGGCGTCCCCGTATAAAAAAAAAAAAAAAAAAAAAAACCTGGGCGAATCAATTTTTAATAAAACTCCTTGGGAACGAGTATCGAGTCGGTTTACGATATAATTCCATTACTTTGCGTCAAAATTATATCGAATACATCCGATTCCTTTTTATTCGTAAACATACACGAAAAGCATTCGAAAGGTTTTGTGCCCGTCGTCCCGTAAGTACAATATATTCACGGGGAAATGTGTCCTGCAGGTGATTAAAGCGGGACCTGGGAGTACCCCGCGGTACTCGCCACCGCAATAATGAACACGTCCTTGCCTTACATTGTATTTGCAAAATTTTACATTTACTCTATTACACATCTTCACTTCGCGATTCCTACCACCTCTTCACTATTCCCTATTGTTATTATGATTATTATTCGTGAGAATTATCGTGGCATTATCACGCGACAGAGAGGCCTTTATTCAATTTATTCAATTTCTCTTCTTCTTCTTCTTCTTCTTCTTCTTCTTCTTCTTCTTCTTCCAATAATAAGGTAATTGCGCTGGCATTGAATTTACGGGGATCGTTACAAGATGTACGTAGATTTAACTATCCGGTCGATCCTGGCATTGAAAATAATTAGGACTCCCCAAAGGTCATCATTAGTCAAATCCGATAAAATGCATAATGAAAATAATAAATCTCCTTAGGAGGGTCGGGGCTCGGTTTTCGTGGAAGGCTCGAGGGGCTGGGGAGGAGGAGGATGTCCTTTAGATCCGGCGGCGATTTAATCCCATTTTTATTAATCTTCGCCGAATGCACTTACACGTTTTATTTGTTTAATTTAAAACAATTCGGGAGGCAGTTAATCTTGGCTAACGGGAACATGAATTCCAACGGATGGCTTAGGAATTAAGGCCTTAAGCCTTTTGTTGTTCTTGTTGTTGTTGTTGTTGTTGTTGTTACTGTTGTTGTTGTTCGTTTAGCGCTATCGTAAAATACTTGTTTCGGATAAAAGTCGACGCTATTGTAGGAAACCTTTTTCTACGTCAGTCATAAATGTATCTCTGCGCGAATAATCTATAAACTTGCTTACTCCTCGCTCGCCCCCACCCCCGCAATCCTCGTGCTCACGATCAACTGTAAAAATGCTTCAACTTACCCGGCGGCTCGTACAACGTTAATACAACTAATTGAGGGCGCGTTGCTCCTTTACATAATGGCATTATAAAAGGTTATCATGTCTCGACCGCTCATTACTACTACCACCACCACTACCACTACTACTACTAGTACTACGACTACCACTACTACTACTCTAACAATAAATTATATAGACCGAGCTCCTCTCGATTATTGATTTTATGCATTTCCTCAAGAATTCCGGTTATTCCCTCCTTATAAGCATACAGGATTTACGCAGACGTTGCAACTGCTCCCCCCCCCTCCTTACCGAAGCTCTATCGATTATTTTAAAAGCAATAATGTCTTTCTTGGCTCTCATTATTCCGAATAATCTATAGTTGATCCAACAAATACTTCTTCCCTCGGCTATGCTCATCGCATTAATCAGGAATTATTTTAATAATACCATGTCTATCCTTAATACAATAATCTACGTACGCGTGCACGGTGACTATATACACACACACATATATACATATATATATTCGAAAAGTACATTAGTCTTGGGAATAACACACAAATTATTCATTTATAATTTATTAATTATGAAAGTAGAGCTCGCTTTGTATTTCGTACCAACGTTTCACGTACGTCTTCTGCTTTAATTTATATATATATATATGTATGTATGTATATATATATCTACAGATATACCGTGGCGGTACACTCAATTATTGTTACGCGCGATTTGGCGAATCATATTTTATTCGATATTTTGTACAAAAAAAAAAATGAAAAAAAAAAAAAAAAAAAAAAAAAAAAAAGAAAAAAAAAAAAAAAAAAAAAAAAAAAAAAAACAAAGTCACGGCCACTCAGTGCGAAAATGAAAATGCTTAAATCTAAAAGCTTACGTGTTATATTTTAAGATTTAATGAAATTAACATTTTCGCAGCGTAACGCTAATTCTTTTTCGAATTCACCCTCCCCCCACCCGGTTCTCCCGCCCGCCTGTTTATATGAATATATATATAAATAATAATAATTATTTAGCGGGCGGGCTCGGCGTCGGTACAGCGTGAATTATCCGTTTGAATTTGTGCCGGGCTGAAATTATTGAGGTGCCGCGTACGCGGGCAACAAGAAATCGTCGTTAGATGTATTATTTAATTAGCCCAGGCTACGGCCATTGTCCCATTAATATTTACACCAAGTAGACCACCGTGTAAAGGCTGGGAGGGTCCTCCGCTCTCCTCTCATCCGCCATCCGCGTGGTTATTGGGGGCGAATACTTTCTTTTATTTCTCAGGATTGCCGCCACCGAATCGACTGCGTCAATGACCTTTCGCGCACATTAATTAATATTCATAAGGTTTACTTAATAATTCCATTACTTCCATTACTTAATAAGTCCATGGACGCAGTCGTTGTTTAAGTATTCGGCAATCATCGATCGAATGTGCGTCTGGCAAGCCACGTTCTAAATTACCCTTAAAACCGAATTCCGTCCAAGTCTTGTGGGCGCGCTCCGTGAGACGGGGCCGGGGACGGGGAAGGGGGACGGGGAAAGAAAAGAAAAACGTATATCGCGAGCTTTTATTCGATACGTATTTATATACACGTATTATATATTTTATATATTCGTTTCTTATATTAGAGAGGGAAGAAGGGAAATAGAATTCCTCGTTCGTTCGTTCGTTCGTTCGTTCGTTCGTCTTATTCCGTAAAAATAACGGTTAGCTTTGTTTCTTTATTTTCGAGTTTTATTAGAAAACATTGGAGTGAGTGCTGTTATAAGTCAGCCAGCCGTTATATCCCATGCGTATAATCCAAGGACGTAGCAGCGGACCCGCGTGCACGAATCGTTTATTTATCCCGTGGCCGAGGCTCATTTCGGCTATTTAATGCGAAAATTATTAGCAAAATTACTTTATTCGCTAAACGTCCAAGTAGGATATACCGTGCTCGTACTCGTCGGCTTGTAACGTCTCACCCACCCCACCCCACCCCCAGTCTTTTCCCAGTCTTTTCCTTAAATCCGTGGAATAAAAAGGTGGGGGTGGGGGGTTATTTTGTAAGAAGCTCGCGTCAAAGTGGCGATGTTTCAACGACGTCGAACTTACGATTCTGGCATCGAAGTTGGGAGGGTCGGCCCTCAGACCCTCCCGACTCCCGAAGAAGTAATCCGCTCTGAGGCTGCACTTGTTTACGTTCCGCCACTTCTCCAGCCTCATGGTCTCGCCCCTCTTCCTCCCGAGGCTCTCCAGGCCGCTCAGCTTGTAATCGCCCTCCCACGGCTCGTCCGTCTTAGTCTCGTTGCCCTGCTGGGACATTTAGAACTTTTACACTTTTGCCCCCCATTCTTTCCTCGCCTTCTGAAAATTTGACGACTGTGCGGTGCGAGGGGGAGGAGGAGGGGGCGAAGAGACGGGTAACAGGACGACGACGACGACGACGACGTAGGGAGGAGAAGATGTACGCTACGAGGGAAACTCGCCGCTCGCTGTTATCCGGGGTTGGACTCGACCCAAATATTCATGGGCTTTTTTTTTTTTTTTTTTTTTTTTTTTTTGTATAATTTACATCTGAATAATACTGACAGCGGAGTTGGTTATTGGGGTTAGAGGGAGGGATGGAGGGAGGGAGGCGGCGTAAAAACCCAAGCGAGACAAGACTTTTTAGAATTAATTTTTTAAATAAGGGAAGAGCATTGTTACGATTTCGGACCTTTCTATCTAATGGCATTATAACGGAATTCCCTTTTGCAATTAGATAAGACATAATGAAGAGGGGGGGGGTGCGTGAGGGCGTGGCTGCTGCGTTCCCGCACGCACGAGGACAGATAGAGAGAGAGAGAGAGAGTTGTGGTAATGGTAAGGGATTCCCATTTTCTCTTTAGACAGAGTGAGTTTTAATAATATAAACTTTTTTCCTCCTCCACGCCTCCCCCCTCCCCCCCACCCACGTTTCGGCATAAATTCCAAGATTAATGAAGGAGACGCGAGGTTATCGGGGTTACAGGGCTTATGGATGAATTGTCGGTTCTATCGATCGATCCATTGGCACGCTAAGTAATAATCCGATGGGGCGAAGAAGGTGGAGTGGGGGAGGGGGAGTGGGGGACGGGAACTCGACTCCGGATAAAAAGCCTTTTCTTTTTTACGAACGGCTTTAAATTCCTATTGGCCAGCGGAGTCGAGGGCCCGTAGAAGCAACCCGTTGTTATCGCAGTTACGAGCCAAAAAGAAGTTGAGATCCAACAAGTGACGAGGTGTGACCCCCGTCGATTAATTAATTAAGACAGCGCGAGCCGAGCGATTAATCAAACAGGGAAAGGGCCGTGGGTTTAGCGTGCGTGGGCGTGCTACGTAGCCCTAATGATATCGAGGCGTTAATTTCGCGAGACGCGCCAAGCAGAAGGGTTATCGGGGGTTATCGCGGATGCGGGGACGCACAAGCGGCTCCCAAATAACTTCCTAAGGGAGCTCGCGAGTACGCGCGTACGTAAATCAACACTGGAAAGCGCTCCAGGTTAGTTGAGAGAGGCTCGGGTAATCGAGTGGCCGATAATCGC
This sequence comes from Ceratosolen fusciceps, assembly GCA_018883505.1. Classification (NCBI taxonomy): domain Eukaryota; kingdom Metazoa; phylum Arthropoda; class Insecta; order Hymenoptera; family Agaonidae; genus Ceratosolen; species Ceratosolen fusciceps. Next base: position 2,855,131 of record RCIC01000016.1, read on the forward strand.
GGCAGCGCGCCTCGGGCTAGAGGCCGAGCTCCCCGGGTACGCGCGATCCCCCGTATGTCGGATAACGATCATCCCCGAGGCTTGGGGGGCCGGGGGCAGGATGGAGGTTGGATTTTTTTTTTATCCAAAAGGATTATTAATCGGCGATCGGTCGGTTGGCCGGGTCGCTGAAAAGCCAAATGGATTACTTAATTAACGCGTGACCGGTAGCACGGCGGTACCGTCGGCTCCTTCAATAAAACGCACTCCTCAGCGGTGGCCCTGTTAACGAGCTTACCGACCCCAAGCGATTGGATAGCGTGAGGGTCGAGGGAAAGGGCTTGCTTGACCTTACCGTGACCTCGGGCGAATTCTTGACAATGTGATAGGTCGTGTCGCACTTGCCGATCACGGACTTCTCCATCAGCCGGAACTCCCCCTCACGCTTCACGGCTATATTAGCCCCGACGTTGAACTGGTTGACGACCGCGCGTATGATGTTGAGGTCGGCCGGGCTGACGGTACGGTTCACCAGGATCTTCCCGATCCCGTTGGGCGTGAACGTGAACTCGAAGGCCTCCTCGGCGATCTGGTACTCGGCGTGGTTCTGCAGGCTCTCGGGTAGCGGCTCCGCGGGCATCCTCGGGTCCACGGTCTCCGAGGCGAAGCTCACCTGCGTCATCGTCATCGTCATCGTCATTACAATATTATCTATGGATCGCGCGTACGAATGTCGAGCTCGGCTCGTAAATAACACCATCGGGCGTATCTTGGCCGGGGGATCTCGTGGCCGCCGCGGTCTATTTGTCACCGCGTAGTCAAAACGATAAAGCTCCGGACGCATAAACTACGCCCGGGGACTCGAACCGATAATATAAGTAAGGATCGCCCGGTGTCGATACCCGACCGACGGCCCACACGTCACGTTTCAATTACGTAGATCAATTACGACTCGGTCGATCGAACCCGAGCTGATTTTACCAGATCTTCGTGAATTATTTGTTAACGAATACCGAGATTCAACCTTCATTCGATTCAATTAGATCGGGGACGCAGAGAGAGGGGGAGAGAGAGAGGGGGGGGAGAGAAAGAGTTAAAATACACGTCGAAATATTTAGGTCTTTAAAGGGCGGTAAGGTGAGGTAAAGGGAGGTTATGGGAACGTGAGGGTTGACGTATCGTTTGCGAAGCCGCTCTTCCGTCTATGACTTCGTGAGGGGGCTTCGTGGGGTTATTGGGGTTGGGGTTATTGGGGTGGGGGGGCGGGGGGAGAGGTGAGCGGAGTCGCAGCGGTGTCGTCTTATAAAACTGAAGGGTGCGTGAGCGAGCGATGGGTTATCTAAATGGGGTCTAGATGGGGGAGAGCTCCTTCGAGGGGTGAGCCTCCTTGATTGGGGGCAGGGGGGGAGAGGCGAACGAAATGCGATAAAAGTGCGGGTAAGTGAGGCGGAGCGCGAGCTCGGGAGAGGAAATTGCCTCGCGGGCATAATAATGTCATTATCGGGGGGCTGGAGGGACGGTTCGATTAGTTAGGATTGGCGAGGGGAGCCGCGGGTGGGTGAGAAGGGACAGGGGCGTCAGGGCGTGGGGGGTATCTAAGTAAGGTATCCCGGGACGCACGGCATTGGGGTACTACTACTCACCGCTCGCGAGTCGCTCATCCGGCAAATGAGGGACGCCGGACCGCGGAATCGGCACTTGAGTGAGCTGCTCATGTCGAAGCGGGTCGATCGGTCGGGGCCCCGGTAGCTCTCGACCAGCACCGCCGTCGAGTTGACGACGAACCGGTAGCTCACCTCCGCTGCGCCCTGGGGACAGACGCTGTCGCGGAGCTGGGCCGCTGCAGCGGTCGCTTCGCTATATTCGTTATCATCCTGGCAGGTTATTCGGGTTATTCGGGGTTATTCGGGTTATTGGGATCTACTCGCTGGAACGCTGGGGGAGGCTGAGGCTGAGGCTGAGGCTGAGGCTGAGGGGAGGGACCAACGTTAGGAACGCGAGGGGCGGCGAGGGGGTAGGTGTCTTGCTTGTAAAATTGCCGGTGGCTGGCCTCTTGATCCCGTGAACGCCCGATGCACGTGGTCTTCTTCAGCCTCGGAGTAGTTGGCCGTATCAGGTGTTAACGAGCGGGACCGAGAAGGTGAGGGATTAAGGATCCACCGCGAGGAGTCAAGAGCCGAGCAGAGCACGTCCGAGATGCACGCGTGGCACAGTTGCAGGATAATTAAGCATTTATTATTATTAATATTTTGTTTTTGTTTTTTTTGTTTTTTTGTTACAAATACCCACGCAGATGAAACACTTAATTCGTAGGAAAATCGTTATTCACGAAGCCGCGATTGGCTAATGCGACTAATTGTTCATTCACGGTACCAGTTAAGAGTCGCGCCCGTACCCGCGAGCGCGAAACCCCACTTATTCAATAATAAAGATGGTCTTGCGCACGCGATCTTCTAAGCCTCAAACGTTTCAACGCTTCCATTATCACGTTATTGACGAGCCCTCCGACAGAACATTATTCGCGTCACTCGCCAAGGTGATAATTAAATACATCAGTGGATTACAATGACTACAAGCAGAGAGAGAGAGAGAGAGAGAGAGAGAGAGAGAGAGAGGACGCCGGCCTTGTGGATTACATGAAATTGTTATTTTAATTTAGAGAATCATTCGATGCATTATCACGTGATATTCGACTCGACGCTCCCGGGTACGTCATTACTTATCATTACATCTTCTCTGTCCTGAAAAATGTTAATACCGCCAAGGGAACGTGTATTTAAATTCGCGAATAATGAATTGTATTTGATTTAATAATCTTGGCCGACGTATTCCAGCTATAAATCATCTTTCTTCCCTTCCTTCCTTCTTTATCTTTTTCGTTTTCTTACGTAAATTACCCAAACGCGTTGTGACTAAATATTGAGGAATATTCGAGTCGATCGCTGCGTTATCGTTTCTTACCACCACCATCTCACCCCAATAACCCAATAACTAATAATACGCAACGTGTATTATATATTATATTTCTAACGCTTAAGGATGTCTCGGCCATCGAAGCGTTATTAGCGCTCGTGAGATTTAAATAGTCGTTAGTCGCGTGGCAGGGGAACGAATACAACAATAAAATTAGACTCCCACCTGACTCCCGCCATAGAAAATTTATCATGATTTTCCTTAAGGTCAAGTGCAATCCAAAGTGCATTGGTATTTTCTTTTTTAAAATACCGGCTCGCGAGTCGTAGTTTCATTTATTACGGATATCGCCGCGAAGGGTTATTCGCTCACACGTTGCCCTCGTAAAAGACCTGAAAAGACATGAAAAGAAAAGAAAAGAAAAGAAACGCGCGGCGGGAAATTCAATTTTACGTAAATTATCGTCTTCATTCGTTATTGGGGCAAGGGATAAACAACGAGTGGGAGAGGGGGGGTATTTATTGTACCTCGCGTACCGATAACTTCAAATGCAAAAGTGAGTGATCAATGACGGGGCCGAACGGGAACAATAAATTGAGAATAGAAACAAAATAAACAAAGAAGAAGCAGAAGAAGAAGAAGAAGAAGAAGAAGAAGAGACATAGTAAGAAGATAGGATTATAGGAATTTGAGGAATAAACGTATTTTGGAAAAGCGAGGCTCGGCAACTTTTCCACTTAAGCTGAACAATTATGCAAATAATAATTAATCAAGCAATTATTCACGACGAAGTATTTCCATAATGAAAAGCCGTCCTTCCTTATATTCTGGAATACAAGTTAATTGAATAAAAGCTAAAGTTTGCAATAATAGTTGAATAGTTGAATCAAATATATATTTCAATTACGCTGAATGCGAATGATAAATTGACATGAAATTAATTGCGTAAAGTATAAAAGAGCCTTAGTCGGGTGTGCGGGGGGGGCGAGGGGGAGGGGGAAGAGCAATTATTAGTATTGTCATTGGCTCGGGGCTGAGAAAAAGTCGGATAGCCAATGAATTGGGGCAGGGGGCAGGGGGTTGTGACAATGCCCGCGAATCGTGTAAAATACAAATACAAGAGAGTACGAGTACTTGCTCGTAACGAGTCCATAAGAAGCAAAGGGGTAACAAGAAAAGAGGCTTCGTTAAATGCAAGTCGTAGTTTTAACGAACGGCCCGTCGCTGCGAAATGTATTGCGAGTAGTATTGGCCAAGGAGTCCAATCCTTTACCGATTGCGTATATTGATTGGGGTTATTGGTGCGACGTCGCGTTGTAAGGGCACGAATGATCTATAAAAGAAGAAGAAAAAAAAAAACTAACTTCACGCGAAATTCCTCGACTCGTTTATCCTCGTGGCGTAATAACTATAATTGAAAGGGAGCTGCGCTTTAGAATCGTAAATTATGGCTCTTAAAAATAAAACAGCTATTCCTCTCAATAAAAATTAAATTGAGCGATTTATCTTTTGAGCGTAGGGATGGATAATCGCGTTAGGCACCGCCTGCGTTGTAACTTTATTTTAGAGCAATTTCTGACAAAAATGCAACCTGATGAATAAATGGGAGGAAAGGAGCTCACATTAACGTTTTAAAAGCGCGCCGCTACGTGTGCGGGGGCGGCGGTGGAGGCGGGGTGGAGGTGGGGGCGGAGAGCGATCGTAAGTATGCGTGCGTGGTGACGAGGAGGGCGACCGCGTGATGGATAACCTTAAATTGTCTGGGAAAATTAGGTGGCGGTCGTCGTAGTCGGGAGTGAAGAAAAAAAAAAAAAAAAAAAAAAAAACTTAAATGAAAACGAAGATGAGCTCTGGTGAAGCCGAGATTCTCCACTGAAAGACGGCTGATTGATGATAACGGAAATGAGCTGTTTTTATTAGCGGAATATGCTTAATAAAAACGCGGCAGATGGGATTTTTCCTTATTTATCATTACGTACGGTGAGGCGAGTCCCCTGATTTGGTGACGGAGGGGGGTGGTGGTGGCGAGGAGCTTCAATGCAATGCAATATACTTTAGAGAACGCAGAGCAATGATTAGAATAATGACAAATTCACGTGAGAGAGAGAGAGAGAGAGAGAGAGAGAGAGCGTGTATGCGTTTATAGGCTTGTGAGAAAAATGGGACGAATAGTAATAGATGAGCGAGTTAAGTTGTCGAGAATGCTTTGGCTGCAGCCACGGTACTCATCGGTACTGGTAATAAATACGGATGCTGAAGTATCGGCTCGGCTCGGCTCGGCACGGCTCGGCTCGGCACGGCAGGGCAGGTGAGAAGGATCGCAGGTCTGTATGTTAGCTCTCAGGATAGCCTGTGCCGCTCGGTGGATGAACGCGAACGCGAGGAGGCCATGCGCTACCAACCTAAAAAAAACGGGATGAGCACGACGATCATCGGGCCGGTATCTGCTCGCCACTGGACTCCTACGGCTGCAAACTCCGCGGACTCCTTCCTCCGCGACAATTCCACCGACACAATTGATTTAACCCTCTCGGCCGCAGCACGTATTATTACGCATAATCATAGTCATAGTCATAGTCGTCGTCGTCGTCGTCGTCGTCGTCGTCGTCGTCATCGTCGTCATCGTCATCGTCATCGTCATCGTCGTCGTCGTCGTCGTCGTCCCTCGTTTACTCTCTCCCTCCCACCCCAACCCCCCTCTGTCCTTATCCTACAGCTCCGTCTCCTCGCCCCATCTCCGGTGATATCGCACTCGCATGCCGTCTGCAAGGTCGCCCCGACAGATTTAAGCATAATTTAAGCGCCGTCGCCGCCCCCGCCTCCACTACCACCACCGCCACTGGACTCCCGCGGCCTACATTGGCTCTCGGGAGTCCACTGCTTTCTTCCTTCTACCCTGACACCTCGACCTACTACGCCGTCCAGACTGTCTGTCTGCTGTTCCTCGCTCCCGCTCCGTTGATTCCGCCTGGCACGCCTACGATTGGCCCTCCCTCCCTCCATCCCTCCCTCCCTCCCTCGCGCGCGCCATAATCTTTCTCCCTCGTGTCGGCCCTTTTATCGGCCGCCACGCTCGCTTCTCGTTTAATTATTGCCCGCAGTGTCCTCTCCCGACCACCCACTATCATCCCACCCACCTCCCACCCACCTCCCGCCGTCCTCACGCGGAGGAGGGCACGGTTGACGCTCAGTGCTCCCTGGCCCCTCGGACGCACCCAACGGGACGAGGGGTCACCTTATATCAGCCTCGGTTAATCGGCCCGATGAGCTGCCTCCCCCACCCCCATCCCGACCTCCAACGCCCCTTCCCCCCCTCCACGGCCAGTGGCGATCAACCGGATCGAGTCTCCGATAAATTACATTCAATGTCACGTGTAAGTGAAGACGCGCAAGCATTCGGCAGATCGTAGTGCCGATAATTAATAAAGGCTCGGCGGCGCCGGCGCCGGTAATCGTAATTATCGCTTTGACATTCACGTGCCGAAGAATCGAGACCCCCAAACGAGATAAAACGTACAATAAGTCCTTAGTTAGCCACGAAGCAATTCGTTCCTTCGGCTTTTTCAATTCGACAATCCCCCTCTCGTTCCTTCGCCTAGACCACTCTCCGCCTCTTCTTTCTCTCTCCCCCCACCCACCCTTTTCTATCCTTTAGGATCGCCGGCCGATCGTGCCTGCATTATCGTAAGGATTATTTAGGTCTTTTATTGATCTTTTGTAAGGAGAGAAGAGACGGTCATCAATGGCTTAAGCTTATAGGCGATACACGAGCCTCGCGGCCCCTTCCGCAACCTAGTTTACCTTTACTTACATCGGGGGGGGGGCTCGTTCTTTTCCCCCCCGCAGACAAAAATGACAACAACCGTGACTCGCGCCGAGCCACTCCATGAGCTGCTGCTGCTGCTGCTGCTGCTGAAAGTTCAGGGGAATCACACTTTATCTCATATTGATTACCATAAGTACGCGGGTAGCGTGTTAGGCGTGAAGGGGTAGATGTGGGTTATTGGGGGGATGGACGGAGGGGGATGGATAGAGGTGAGCGTCGCCAAAGAGAACCGCCGCCGCCGGCTAACTTTGGCCTTATATAACGTCCAGGGTCCGGGGGAGGCAAGTTTTTGAGATATCCCATCCCGTACATGCGCCGGGGGTCGATAAATCGCCCGAGCGATTTATTCCTAAAATTCGCTATCATATACGTTTCTTCTTCTTCTTCTTCTTCTTCTTCTTCTTCTATTTTAATATATATTTTTATTTTTTTTTATTCGCACGGGGCTTTTATTGCCTGCGAGGGAGGAGCGGATGACTGCTCCGTTATATTAATAAGCAGGCCGCTTCGAGTGGATTTGACGGAGCGGGGGGGGGGGGGGGGGGGTGGGGGCTCGTCGGGGCTCGCCAATCCAATTTGCACGCGAACCTAAATGCGCGCGGCACTTCTGACTTTTTCGTATTGTCTGGCAAAAAAAAAAAAAAAAAAAAAAAATAAGGCGATGATGATGATGATGATGATGATGATGATGATCGTGCCACTCGAGAGCTCGCCCCGGATGATTCGAGCCTGTCCTTTGGCTCCTTCAACCGTCATCGACTACTTTACTAGTCAGACGCTCGTCCTGACGACTTTCCCCTCGAGCCTCTGCCTCTCTTCCTCCGTAAAAAAAAAAAAAAAAACGGGAGCCCCCCCCCCTCTCTCTCTCTCTTTAGGACGTTAATGGTCTCGTTAAAGAGGCGAATTCCGAAAAGGATTCCCCCCGCAAGTCTTTTATTATTATTGCCTTTTCCTCGGCTCTCGGTCTCTTGCGCAAAAGCAATTTCCTCCCCTCCCGCAGCCGCGCGACTATAGACAGTCATGCATCGAAGCCTCGGGCTTCGGGACCGAGAGAGAGAGAGAGAGAGAGAGAGAGGATAGATTTAGATGCCGCGTAAAGGATCCTGCGAGTAAAGTAACATCCTTTGAAGCGTGCCGCGAAAAATAAGGACAAGGAAGAGTGAGGGTGCGAGAGAGAGAGAGATAGTGAGAGAGGGAGGGAGAGGGGGAGAGGAGCTCCGAACCAAAGGCTCGCACCGAAAACGTTCGAGCGTCGTTAACTTCTCTGTTTTAAACGCCGGATAAAGTGGCTCGAGGCTGGATTATGTATGCTTACAGTTGCTGAAATCCGAATGAGTCACTAAAAAATCTCGTTACGTAAAATAAAGAGTACAAAGTTGTCGTTGGAAAAAGACGCGACTTCCCCTCCCCCTCCGTTCGCTAGTAATTAAGCGATTTAAAGGATTCGAGTATTTACTCCTTTAAACGAGTCCGTTCCCATTAATCCTTTATTAGGTTAAGCGATATCCGTACTCGATGCCGAGCACAATGAAAGCAATATATTATTATCATTGTTATTATTATCGTTGTTATAATTATTATTGCCACCGGACGAGCGAATGTCCGAGTAAGGAAGCTCGAGGGTTGGGGGGGGGGGTGAGGAGAAGACGAGATTAATTTTTCAAAGCCAGCATCTCTTTAAAAGTGCATTTTTATTTATTTTCGCTCCCCCAAAGTATCTCTTTCCTCATTAATTATACAGTGTCCTGCTTAAAGCAAACTAGAACGTAAATATAATCAAAGCCGACCGCGGCTCTTTGACGACTACTCCGCTTAACCGCTTAGCGATTATTGCATTTATTATATTTTCACGAGTTTTTATTCATACAAGGGCCGGCCAAACTGTTCCCCCAATTATTAAGCCATTCATTAAGCCATTCATTATTAAGCGATTCTGTAGAAAAGGCTCGGCACTTATAGTTCATACATTTTTATTTATTATCATCCGGCGTTTTGTCGGTAAAAAAGTGCCCCGATAAGTTTCACTTGGTCATTCGTTCTTGTCAAACCGAATGGGGGAAAACTCCTTGCCAAATGAGAATTCCCCTACAAAGAAAGAGCCTGGAACAATAACACCTGGACGCCGGATGAAATTATTTGTTAATTAAAAGTTAATTTACACACAATTCGCTTATTAATTGTCGCGAAAATATCCTAACGACATTAGCATTCAAAAGTAAAATGTACCAAAGTCACGACATGACTTATAACAATAATATTCATTCATTCGTTCGTTCGTTCATTCATTCGTTCGTTCGTTCGTCCCATATTTAATACAAACGTATTACTTATACGTACAATTCAATATACTTAATAACATTTGTGGAAAATAGCAATCGTACAAAATTATTCTTTCTTTTTTTTTTCACGAAATGCTGTGAACGCTTCTTTGGAGGTAAAAAATAAGAATTTCCATATTTGCTATTTTAACTTAAAATTCCTACGGAATAATCGATCGTAATTATTACTATTATTGTTGTTATTATTATTACGACTCTTCGTTGTAGGTAAATGATCTTGCTTATTTTTTTCCCTTACATTACGAAAGAGTGTAAAAAAAAAAAAGTGTAGCTACTTACTGGGAATGTTTGTAATAAAATATTGTAAATGAATTTTAAAGTCGTAGAAACGATTAGGCATTAATGTGATTAAATAAGTCGATTCAGAACCGTGGATGGAGCAAATAAAACATAAAAAATAATAATTATTCATAAGCGTAGGAATCTACGTTGCCGATACGGCCGAGTGGAAATTATCATTGGATGGTATATTAATGAGTTTACCATTCCACATTGGAAGCATTTCACATTTACAAGATATTGCTGTAGATTCCGTTAGTATATTAATGATGTGCTATATAAACATGAGTAATTGCACGTACTCTCGCCCCCCCCCCTATTTCAATTATAATTCGAATAGATCATTTGCCGAGCTTAGCCGAAACTGATTTTCTTTTCTATACAATAATTACTGTTTAACTTTACATTCGCTTGTCCAATCACGTCAATTAATGAAAAAAAGAGAAAAAAAAACGCCTTTTATATTATAACGAGTAATTACATTGTCAGAACTGCGAACATGTACTGTAAAAAGCACGTTTTTTTTTTTTTCATAAATCCTTGTAAAAGCGATATCCCTAACGAAAACGCGCACGAATACAGAATAGATACAGCCGAGTCGTAGGTAATCATCACATTTATCCCTAAAAAAAAAAACAATTGAATATTATTGATATTATATTATTAATATTATTAACAATTTGAAACTGTATACTGGACGTATGTATACTCCTTTGAACGAGAATTTTATCAAACGCAAATTAACGTCATTTTAGCTTTTCAATATTAATCGAATGCTTGGAACGGATATTTCGTAGGATAAGCCTCGCGACGTTCCATACAAGAATTATTAAAAAACCAGCAAATCTAAATGGCACACGTTATTTTGTATTGTGCGAAATCTCGACATTGGGATTTATCCTTTTGTATTTATAATAAATATCTTAGGGTCGAGAATCGTTCTTATAAATAAATGAAAATTAATCGCCGATGGAGGGGGATAATTTTATAAGCCATCCGTCTTCGTTAAAAATTTTTATGGCAAACGAAAAGCGGCAATTTTGATTTAAATGCGGCTAATGAATTTAAGTGTAAAATTCCCTTTCGGGGGGATTTCTAAGCCATTAAGAAGTTGGGAGAATTATTTTCTAATTATTATAAATTAGTCATTGTCCTATTTTCCTGCCTCCGCCGAGAATACTTCTTCAAGTTCTAATTCATTTAGATCAATTTTAACGTTATCTTTCACCTTGGATTCGATCTATTTAGCTGCCTCGGCCGACACTTCATCATACGTAACATCACAAGGCTGAAACGTATTCATTAATTTCCCATTTCATTTAAATAATCAAGAATACCACCACTCGAATACCTAATTTTTCATTCATCAGCTACACTTATCATTATTATTATTATCATTACTTGTCGTTCGCGTTACACTTTTTATTCGGACTCTTCTTACATCTTTGCTCATCGCGTAAACGTTACAGAGAAATTACGAGTATGAAAATACAAAACATGGCTATTAACTATATATATTTATTAAATAGATTCGTTAGTAATTCCTTCCAAGCCCTACTACTCGACACTAACGATTTTATTAAGGCGAACAACAACAACAAAAAAAAAGACACTGTAATATATTAAAAATAGTTAATGCAAACCTTTACGGAGAGATACAATGAAATAAAAAAGGTTGTTGTTGCGTTAGAAAATCCGTACGCGTTTAATTTTGTAATAATTTCAGGTCGAATTAAGATAATAATTGAAAGGAGTTATATAAATGAAATAGCAACGAAACGGGGCTTTAGAACGAAAAGCCAAATTTTTTAAATTAAAACCGGTAGAATGAGGTCAAGTGCATTGCGCTTAATGCAATATTAATTTTCAATGGATTCCCTTTTATAAACATATATATGTATATGTATATGTATATATCGCACGCGAATGGGTATGCGCGTACGTATAAATCAATTAAAATGTACGAATGCGGGAAAAGGCTTCGAAATTTTGGAATTAAAGAGAATATTTTGGGCGATTTTAGGTCGAGACTATTGCATTAATTATTAATAAAGTACAATTACGTAATTGTGATTCGGAAATAAAAATGCCCGTTTATTGTATCGAAAAAAAAATCCTGGAATAATATTAAAGACATGCCTTTTCCATCGTTAATACTATCCAAATCCCATGACTACGCTGATAAGTCTTGATAGTCTGGCGATAGTCGGTGGTGGGAGGCGGGGGGATGGGACGGGAGGGGGCGCATAATTAGAAAGGACCGAGCAGTAGAAATTACTCTTGGAAATTAACTGGGTAAGGCGGGAGAGGATCGACGGATCAACGAGACGGTGAAAATTATAAAAATATTTATGCGTGTCATTTATTATTGCCTGTGCATTATTATACATAATAATAATAATAATAACAACATTGATACGTAAGCTCGGCATTGGGTTGTCAGGGTACGCAAGGCGTCGAGGCTCCGAGCGACGACGAGCGGTAAGTGGAAGGTGTCCACGTCGGGGATGCCTCGACCAGTATAGATCCAGTCGTAGTTTCCGGCCGTATTAGAATCTCCTGGCGGAAGGTCGTCGTCCCGGTTGAGCCACGGGCAGTGGCTGTACCACGGGTTTCCCAGCTCCGTCGTCCTCTCGGTACTGGCCGCTGGTGTCGCTCGAGGGGTTGGCCGCGATGTAGTCGAGGGCCCGTTGAATCAGCGGCGGGATCTCCGGGGTGGGCGGCGGTGTCGGCAGGTGGTCGCCCTGGAACACGGCCCCGTTCTCGTCGGCCTGCCAGGATATCCTCACGGGCTCGCCCTCCTTCGATATCCAGCTAGCCGAGCCCTGGACCTGCTCTGCCTCGTCGGGGCTGCCCCGGTTCTTCAGCTGGCCCTGCTCCTCGTACGAGATCCCGTTGGCCGTCTCGTACTTGGTGTAAAACGAGCCGTCCGGACTGATGTCCGAGACCTGGCTCAGTATGTCGCCGGCATCCTGCTTCGGCTGGAACTGACCGCTGCAGCCGCCCATCAGACAAACCGCCAGAACGCAATGTACCAGCATCTTTCCTCTTTTCCTACGTAAGCAATCCACAAGCGTCACTTTACCCTTTTCGCCGTTTCCTCGGACATTGCTCGGTCACGTGACTGATATATATATACATAGTTCGAGCGACGTAATCTCTTGGCTCGATATAATTGTAATACAATATTGACGATCGCATCCGAATGGAATCGCATCTGGACGTGAATTCAATTGCCATCCTTACGGACGTAATCGTACGAGCTTTACAGAGTTTATTTATACTTTGGAGCGACTCGCCGAGTTGAGTTCTTATACGCCCGTAGAGAATTTAATTCCGCAGTCGATTTAAAAATTTTACGATTTCCCAATAACCCCGTGTTCGTCGGCCGTCGTGCTCGCGGTGACGAGAAGATTTCAGTCAGGAAAGAGTTTCATGCCCCGCTCAATTCGGGATCAATAAGTAATTCTTATCAATAAGCGTCGATATAAATATTTAACGCCATTTACGTTCGTTATTTGCGTAGTTTTGGAAAGGGTTGGCTGGGACGGGCAGGGGCTGGGGGGGGGGGTAGCGAGGGAGAGATTTTTGTCCCCCGATCGATAATTAATATGGCGATTATGGATCGTTGTAGCGGCGTCCACGTGCGATAAACCGACATTCTAACAAATTTTCTAACCTCTCGTTGCCGTTTTTTTTTTCTTCTTCTTTTGTAAGCCAGAGCCCAAACGTTATTATCTAAGCCAGTATATTGTAAAATCATCGACGACGACGACGACGACGATGATGATGAGAGAGAGAGAGAGAGAGAGAGTGAGAGAAGGTCTTTATGAAAGTAACGAGCAATTAAGGATTTAAGCAAAAATTATATTGTAAATGCAAATGGAACGTTAAACATTTTAATATTTAATCCCGCAATTATTCAATAGCAATTTTGAAATCCCGTATGAATACGCAATGGGAATTAACGAATTTTATACTTTCTCATCTCCCTCTCCCCCCCCTCCCTCCCTCCCCGTCCATTTAAAAATCAATTTATTTATCTATTTATTTATTTATTTATGTTTCGTCGTCGTCGTCGTCCTTGTCGTTGTCCTTGTCGTTGTCCTCGTTGTCCTCGTTGTCCTCGTTGTCGTTGTTATTGTTGTTGTTGTCGTTGTCGTTGTCAGGCTAGATTATTTTAGCCGAAGCTCTCCGAAACGGGGGCCGGATTTATACCTTTAAATGCATTGTAGCCGGGGGAACGGAATGGAAATGGTCGGTACGCGGGTATGATCGCTTAACCGGAAGCGCTTTTTGAAAAGACAAGTATGCAAATACGGTTTTGAATTCGAAAGAGCACTTTACGAAATTCCGAATGACTGATGAAAAAGTGTTGCCGCGCAGTTACAGTCCCGATGCGCGCGCGCGCGCGCGCGCCCCCATATGCGCGAGCCCGTGCGGACCATGCGGACGGAGGACGTTCCATGACGTTCCATGGGCTACATTGGAAAAGACATAAAGCACTCCGTTTGCAGAGCTACGTATAGCACGTATAGGCGAACTATCCGCTATCCATCCACGCCTCCCCCCCATCCGCCCACCCCTCTTCAGGACATTTAAACCAATGGGTTTTGTCCATTCATTTTTATCAATGGGCTATAATAATGCCCTTTTTAATTGTTACAGGGACATTTTGCCAGGTTATTTTTTTTTTTTTTTTTTTACCGCTCCCGGACGCGATCCCGTCGAGGAGACCCCGTAGAGTTTCGATCCGCCCGGTCGGCCAAATTCTCATTGCACCGTCTTCGCCGTCCCCGAAGCGCTCGCGCGCAATTTAAAAATCATTTAGAACGTTCGTTGTAGGATCGTCAAATCGGGTCTAAGCGACCTGTGGTGCGGCTCTCGGGTCCCTTGGCTTGGGCGCGAAGGGGGTTATCGGGGTTATCGGGGTTATCGGGGTATCCGCCCTTACCTACTACGTAAGCGCCAACCTCGTCGCCGTGTCGTCGTCGTCGTCGTCGTCGTCGTCCTTTTGGAGCCGCCTCGTCCGGTCGGATAAGCTCCCGAGATCGCTCTTGGATGCACAGCGAACCGACCGACTGCTTTATCAGCTTTTATATGGACAGGTTGCGTGACTTTCCCGAGAAAGAGGCTCGCGGGTTGCGTCAACGCCCTACCGTCGTCTCGTCTTCGAGTCGTCGTCCCCACCTGGCCGACCGACTGAACTTTCCGACGGGCCTCCCGGCGCCAAAGAGTCAGACAATCATTCTGCAAAATTGCCACCTCCCCGAGGATCCTCGATTACCCTTACGTCCACCCCCCACCAGCCCTCCAGCCCTCCACCCCGCTACTCGTCGCTTCGTAAAGTATTATTTATCTATTGGGTTTATTGGGTCTTCGTTCGATAAACCCAATCGAACTTTCCCGATCATGACATTCGTGCACTTTTTCCTCCTCCACTTCTTCTACTTCGTATCTATTCACGTTGGCGCCAACTTTCCTAACAATGCCAGCGAAGCGTGAATTCGTTCCAATAGTACCAATACTGGTAGCGAGCAGGACTCCGGCAATCTGATTCGTTTATCGTCTCAGGCGACGAAGGGCCGCGTTTTATATGCATTGCTCGCATTTAAATTAAAACCTATGGTATTATTATGGATTTTTATTATGGTACTCCGGGCTCCATAGCGGCGACGCTCGATGCAAATTAATACGACTCCCATAAAAATTCTCTCTCTCTCTCTCTCTCTCTCTCTCTCTCAATACGAATACAGAATATCGCTTCAGCGCAATTAATTAATTAATTAATTATTTGTCTTAGCTTAGCTTAGCTTAGCTTATTACGTGTTATTATTTAACGACGCTCGTAAATGCATGGGATCGCGGTCAAGGGACGCCATTGTTCCGAGGGGTTATTGGTCCAGGGCTTGGTCGGCTGTCCTGGGTCTGTTCCATTTTCATCCACGTTCTCGCTCGACATTCATTCGGCGTAAAGAAGCCACCATTCCTTCAAATGCATTTCGTAATTACTAATTATCCTCGCGGTCGCTTCATTAATAACCCCCAAAACTTATTGCAGCAAACTTTTTAACCCCAATAACCCCCCTCCACCCACCACCTTCGAAGCTAAGAAACTTTGGTGGATTTTTTTTTTTTTTTTTTTAATTTAATCTATTACATTACTCACCCTAATAATAACGATAACGATAATAATACAAAAAAAAAAAAATAAAATAAAAATTAAACATCGTTAAAAACAACTGAGTTTCTTCTTGTCCAGTGAGTTGCAAGTGCTACGAAGAGCAAAAAGGTATAAATTATCGCTTAAAGTCCTCGATTCCTACGACATCCACTACAGTTTTGTTTTCTTTTTTGTTTATTATTAATATTACTTTTAATCGCGTCTGACAATAATCGCGTTGAATTTGAAAATGATTATATCGGATCGTTTCGTATTACCGGCGAGCACTGATATTCTTCCATCTTCTTTTAATTAATGCGTTCGTTGATTAGGTCGGGGAGCTTTTAAAAAAAAAAACGCCGAAAGCCAGGCTTCCAGAGACCGTTGGTCGTATCAATACAGCAATATAGCAAAATAATAAGTAATTGCATGAATTACGGGCGAACGAAAAGTAATGCTTATCTCGGCCCTACAATTGAATTCGTTTCGTAAAATATTCGTTCGGTTTTCAGAATTTCGACTTTTAAATCGAATGCTATTCGATCCCCATCCCAGCGAATTACATTTTCTTCCTCGCAGAAGATGAAGAAGATGAAGAAGATGAAGATGACGATGACGACGAAGAAGAAGAAAACAAACAATAGAAAAGAAAAGGAGAACACGAGAAAGGACGTCGAGCTTTTGCTCTCGGCGTCTTAGTGCGTATTACTTTCGGAATGTTTCCTTGGACTTTGGAAAGGCTACCCAGGGATCAGCTGTGAATTATATCGGAGCCGTGTTCTTCAATTTACTCTCATTGCACCTTTGCCCCGGCACAGAACACGACACAGGTCCGTGCCTTTTTCTATTTACGGGGGAAATTGAAGGCAAAGCTCCCCGTGGGAGAACCGGTTGTCGCCTTACGCTTCGCTTCCAGACTCACCGGCTAATCCAACCCTCGAGGACGTAACTCTCAAAACCAATCTTTCCATATAAATAATAACTATCGCTCGCCTAGCATTCCTCTTTCTCTCTCTCTCACTCTGTCTCTCTCTGTAACTCTCTCTCTCGCGCGCGCGCGCGATGATTACGGGTCCGGGGGTAGGGATGGGGTTATTGGTTTTTCGAGATTGTCGATCCGAGAATCCGATGGATCTTTCACGAATACGTTTGTACGTAATGGTCGCGATCGCTTGCCGTTGCCTTACGTGCAGGGGGCCAATCGGTCCGGCTGTCGAGTCACACGGAGGGGACATCACAAGGTCAAGCGCGCATAACGAATAGAAGGATCTCTGCTTACGCAAAGACTTTGTAACTCGGCCGATAAGTTTATCAAGCCGTAGAAACCATTAATAACACGCGTAACCACGTGAATTAATTAATCCACGCGCATTACGGAGTACGGAGATTCTTTTATTTTATCCAGATCATCTAGGCCCGTCGGATTGTAATGATTAATTTAAAAAGGGGGGGGGGGTGGGAAGTTTTTAAGGGAGGGTTCGATAGAGGGATCGCGAGCTTTGGATCCGGAGAATTTGTATATAAAAAGCCATGTCCTCTCGTCGTCCTCTCACCGTCGTCGCCCTCAAACGGATAAGTAACATCAGCGCGCCGTCTTGTTAAATTAACATTTAAATATATATATATATATATACATTTCATCGAGTCGTTGGAGCCGCTCGTTTTATTTATAAAGCATATATGTAGGAGCGCGTGGACTTCTTGCGAAATCCATTAAGTCGATTAATTATTACAAGCCCCCGGCCGCGCTCAATTACTTTTATACCATCAATGCAATTTATTAATAATAAATACTCGCAATTATTATTTGCGGATAATAATAAATTGAATTTAAAAAGGCGCACAATGATTTTATCGATTCCGTTCGTAAAAATGTCTGTCTGTCGTAACGTCAAAAAAACTTTGAATTAAAGTCCTTACAGACTCTTTACTGCAGGATCCCTCCTCCTCCTCCTCCGCCTCCGCCTCCATATTATTACAATTATTCATAACTTTTCTTCTCTCTCTCTCTCTCCCTCCCTCTCTCTCCTCTCTCACTCTGTATGCAGATCTTATATAATGAGAGTCGTTATTCTCGGTGGTTATTGCACGTAATTACAAACGCTATTGAAACAGCGAGTGTCTCCCTATATGCGTTTCATCGAGTCCTTAGCGCAAATCAGAGGCGCGCGCACACGGACTCCTTGAGCCAATGCCTCTGCTCGAGTCTACTAATATGCATATTGTATTTGCGCGTCCCACTTGGAGGATGCAGCGCATCAGTTTATTTAAATTTCCCTCGTCGTTATATTTTATTTCGTCACTGGCATAGCGTCCCCTTCGTTTATTTTTTTTTTCCCCCCCCCTCTCTCTCAAAGTCGTTTTGAAATGTCGTCTGTTCATTTTTGACGTTTACCAGTTCAACGCGAGAACGGATCCTTACGATCCTTCGACAACAATCAATCCCTTGTCCGGCAAACAAAGTCGTCTACCATAAACACGTTTCCGTATACTTTAATCGCTCGTTCGCTGACGTTCGATCGAAACTCTCTCTCTCTCTCTCTCTCTTTTTTTTTTTTTTCGTTGTTTTTTTTAATTAAAGGCATTATTGGTGCAGTGTAAGCGATGACCTCGGATCGCCGACTCTGTTCGCAGAGGCTGTTTGTGATGTTTTTTTTTTTTTTTTTTTTTCGTAATTATCATCGGCTCCGTAATGAACGCGTGACGAGTACGTAAGGTTAAATTTGAAATGAATGTGAAATTTTACGAATCGGGGGGGGGGGATTAACGTTTAGATTAACGTTTCCACGTAAATTCGGAAAGAGTCGATTTATTCGAATTTTCTATGCTGAAAATAATCCGAAAGCGAGGTCGCGATTTCTCGGGAGTTATTAATCAAGATTATATTATCGAAGGTAATGTAATGTAATGGATGGATACTGATAGCGACATATACATATATATATATATAAAAATTACATAAACCTTAAGTTGACTAGACGTAAATTTCACTTAGTACTACTACTGCTACTACTGCTGCTACTTATAATAATATTTCATCACGTGTTATCTAATGCGACGTTGTTCTCTACGGAATCAGACTAAAGGAACGAAAAATCAAGAATAATCAGGCAAAGTTTCGATTTCTCGCCGACATTGGCGCACTCGATTTAATTTTAATTATGAGGCCATTCCGGACACGCAATGACGCCTATCGCGTATAATAAATAGGGCTGTCGTATAATAAATCAGGGGCGAGTGCCGATATTGGCCGAATAGAACGGTAATATCATCACAGGCGAATTAAAGTAACGGCCAGTTAATTTGTTTCTTTGGGGGCTCGAGTATTGGTTATTATTGGTGACCGAGGCCTCGGGAGTGTAAATGATAAATTAATAATTGTAATAAATCGTAATTGAATTATCGATACTTTCATATAAATTGCCATTGAACTGTTTACAACGGTGCACGCTGGCGATATATAAACTTTGTGGGCTCGATCGATTAATCTCTACTACTTAATAATTAATTAATTAATTAATTAATTAATTTGCTCGAGATCGATTCGAAGCTCAAACTCGGCCGTCATTTATTTTCTTTTCTTTTCTTTTCTTTTATTACAAATATCTAAGAGGATTTTTGGACGAAGCTCAATTTTATGGATCTTGGCGATTTTTTTTTTTTTTTTTTTTTTTTGATTTAACTTGACGTTTATTATGGAACGTCGGACGGTTGATTTTAGTCGCTAACGAATAACGATATTATTAATATAAATTTTCATATTGGAAATGTAAGGGAATACCCTCAAGTGCTAATTGACGCGGGTACAAAGAAGCTTCGTGCGCCTTTTTCCTCGGCTTTTCTGCCAAAGGCTCCCGGATATTTATCCAATTGAATGACGTGCTCGTCGGCCGTACTCGTGGGTAATGCGAGATCGAGGTAATTAATATTTAAAACAATGAATATCCGTAGTAAGGGCAGCGGTCGCGGCCTTCGATCGCATCATTCCAAGCCGCCTACCCGTGTGTGTGTGTGTGTGTGCGCGCGCGCAACTAGCCCATATACCACTTGTCAAATAGCCGTTAATAAAGATGATGGAGGGGATAGCAAGGGATTTATGATCCACGACAATCGGCTCTATTCATTTATACGTTAATAAGTTTACGGCGACGGCGTCTCACCTTCTTTCATCCTCCGGGCGAGTCTCGATCCTCTCTGTCTCTCTCTCTCTCTCAAAGGAGCTTCTCGGCTTTACGGTAATAGAGATTGGACGGAGACTTCATTGCCGACGGGATTTCGGGCTTTAGACCGACTCAAAAATTAAATAATCCGTTTCATCCTCGTGACGATATATACCGTGGATACGCAATTATTATGGCTTTAGCCCTACTCCCCCCCCCCCACTTCTTTATTCCTCTCTTAGCCTCCATTGCGCCTTTTATACAGCTTGTCCGCCATCTCCCCCAACCCCTCAACCCCTCGCCAACCCCAATAACCTCACCTAGATAAGTAGCTCAACGCGACTGTCGATAATCACGCCCACGCCCCCTCCCCCACCCCTCCACCCAATTCGGACAGACCACCCTAAAAATTATATTTAGACGTATATCGTCGCCCATTCCCTTTAATATTCCACCAATTCGTTCGTTCGTTCGTTCGTTCGTTCGGAGTCGTATTAATGCTCACAATGCCGGTTGTCGGTTTATTATTCTTGGAAGAAGCCCGTAACAGGCAACTCGCCCCCGCTCTCCCCCCCACCCACCCCGCCCACCCACCTTATAAATCCTAGTAAGATCTCGTCTTCATCTTTAAATACGACGTGAATCAAATCGCGTTTAGCTTATTCATTTAATGGCTGTATTAAATGCCTTTAATGTATTAGCCTCCCGGGACGGATCAGTCCTCCCGTCAATATAAATTACATTTAATGCAGCAGCTTATCTCGTTAAAAAAACTTAACGCTCGCTTCAATCATCCGATTCATTGTCAGATATAATTATTTGCTTAATTGAATCCATTATTCCCACACGCGCGGCGGGCCAAGGAGGTTTTGTCTCTTACTTTTCATACCCAGTTCCCCCCAGCCCCCCCCGCACGACGTAATCTTATATTATAGCTATTGATCAAAGTAATTAGACAAATGGCTGGATATTATTATTTTTCACCTACGACTCCGGGCTCTGGGCTACGACGTAGACGAACGACTCTGTGCATTTCAACTTCGCGGCATAAAAAGCGAGACGCGTGGGTGGGATTTGTTAAAGGAGCGAGCCAAAACTGACAAAAAGGGCTGCGAGGGAATCTCTCGAAACAAATGACTTTACCATTAGCTGCTGAATTACAAATGAGTAATGGCTACCAACTACCACTACTATCGCTACTACTGCTACTACCACCACCACTACTACTACTAATCTACTTACTTCTACTTCTTATGCTACTTTGCTTATTCGTTTGTTTATTTCATTAGTCGGGGCTACGACTTCTTTTTTAAGAAATCCATCATCACGAAAAGCATTTAATTTCATTTTCATAAATACGTGACAAATGACCTACGGTTTTTCGCAAATACATCATCCATTTACTTAAAGAATACGTAAAGATTTCATGTCCATTAAGTAAGGGCTTCACTACAATACAAGGATTCGATAGGACATTTCAAGTTCTTGCACAAGTCAGAGGCGATCACGATGCTTTATGATTATTATAATCCTGTCCTGTCAATAAGCCCGACGCGTAATTCTTATTAAAAAAAAAAAAAAAAAAAAAAACCACCACGAGATTTAACGAGTAATTATAAAAAAGGGCGTGTATTTATGAACAATGGACGAGTTTAACGAAAAGCATTGTCGTCGCAAGCTAACAATAAACGAAGTTTTGTATTTATTGTCCGGATACGTATGGACCGTCCGACGACTAAGCTTCAAAGGATTATAAAAACTTAACGGATCCGTAAATTTCATTACTATAATTCAATTCCCATGTACTTTATGGCTTTTAAAACATTAAAGGAACACGTAGTAATTCCTATTCCATTAATTTGCTTTTAATTCACTCCTACGCTTATGGCGAATGTAAAATTAAAGGCTGCATTCGTTGCGTTGGCCAATTGCGGACGCGCACGCGCACGCGCGCATTTATTAATAATACACGTATTGTAATTAATTTTATTACGCAATGCCGTAACGCGTAATATTTAGCGCTCAAGTTCATCTTACAGCTCGGCTCGTAAATACACTTTAATACAGTGAACGATAATCTTTATAAGATCGTTAATGCAGGCTATTTGAATTTTTTATTGCAGCCTCGCGCATTAACACGTAGGGATTTAGCTCGTAGCGTCCCTTATTCCTTTGAATTCGAAGCCACGCGCCCGTTTACGTAATCATCAAAGTTCATTCGGGTTGTCGGCCTGGAGGAGCGGCGGCGGCGGCGGCGGCGGCGGCGGCGGCTCGTCCATTCCTTACACAAAACAAATACTCATTTAAGGCTTTTATTATTATTATTATTCCAATTGTAAATTATTGATATTTACTTTGGGTGCGCATACGCCGGAGTATAAATATCAATGATACGTAAAACGAAATATCACGTGCCCAATGAAATCCTTAGATCAATTGGGATAAAAAGATATGGATTACGTGTAGTGGATTGGATCGATGTGATGTAGCGTACTCGGGCAGATTAATTAAACAAAACCTTTCCAATATAATCTCGTGGATATGGTCGTGGATATGGTCGTGGTGGTGGTGGTGGTGGTGGTGGTGGGGGGGATGGGGAGGGGGAGGGAGGTTCTTTTATATCCAGAGAACAAATACATAGGAGCCGGAGAATACAAAGCTGCCGAATAATTAATTCGATCGGAAATAAATGTTATCGTATATCCGCCCCCTCCCGCCCCCCGCCTCAGGGAACCTTAATTACGACTTGGCGAAGTAGGAAGGAAGTTGGGTAGTCCATGTGAGACCGACGATATCTGCCCCTCATGTTGATATTAATCAACTTGATACAGCCAGAATCCCATGAAGAACAGCCGGGAAGACTGTGATTTTGAATTCGGGGCTCTCTCTATCTCTATCTCTTTATCTCTCTCTCTCTCTCTTTCTCTTTGCCCGTGTCTAGACGCCGATAATCCGGGTATAATCCTGGAGGCTCCGTTAATCGCGCTCAGCCTTGACAACGGAGTCTTGGGGCCGCTATCGACGATCGATTAACCAACGATGGATTCTTACGGAACCTACGTCCATGAACATTAAAAGCATATATATATATATAGAGAGAGAGAGAGAGAGAGAGAGAGAGAGAGAGAGAGAGAGGAATGATGGCGACGCTTCGGGCCCGTGTCCTCGATTTTCATTATTTCCCGCCGGCTAAACGCAAATTATGCATCCGTAATGGAGCATTGTTGATCGCCGCTCGCCGTGGGGGGAAGATCATTCCGAAAGTGGCGTAGTATAGGCAGGCCACTTTGATCGGATTAGTGGCCGCTCGCGTGAATCGTTATTACGTGAGCCCGGGCCTTTGTAATATTAGGCTTTATCCCCGCGCGTAAAAGCTCATTATTTATTTTGGATTATTATGGAAAAGCGGGCTTTAATGTTTTGTTTGTATAAATAAATACGACAAAAGTATGGATCGTGCGTGCGAGCGCGATTAATTCGCCCATATTAATCATCCCACGAGCGTTACGTAACCCCCCCTCCCCTCCCTGCCCGCCCATCATCCCGCTTCCAATACTTTTACAATTTGACTTTTTCACTCTCCCGCTTCTTCTTCTTCTTCTTCTCCCCTCTCTCTCTCTCTCTGTAACTCTATCTTTATCTCCTTACATTTATCCGACTCTAACGCACGGATTATATAAAAGTATCAGTAATATTTGCAAATCGGCAATGTAACGAGTGCGTGCGATTTCGACATTCGATTTAAACTCTTCGCAGGTGATGATTAAAAATCATTAATAAGCGACGAAGGCCTTTAAGCCGTTTTCAGTCCTTTTCAAATTCAATCAATACTCTTTATTTTCCTCTACGCGTGAGCGTGTTGTTGTTTTTTTTTTTTTTTTTTTTTTTTTGTTTTTCCTGATAGCGCTTACGCCCGCTTTTCCAACGGCAACGGAATCCATCGAAAGCTTTTGACCGCAGATAATTACTTTTCAATTCATTATTTATACATCCAACGTTGATAATATTTTCGATATATATGTGTTTGAGGGAAGCCCCCCCTCCTTCCCACTCCCTCTCCCTCTCCCTCTATTATTGTTGCGACCGCTGTAAAAGAGACGCATTCTAACGAAAACTATATAGAGACGCCATTGCTTTGCATAAATGGGATACGCAAAAAAAAATAATAATAAAATAAAATAAAATAAACGAGCTTATTTCATTAAATAGTTATTCGAAAGAGTTACGAATAATTTTATCGACGCTAAAGTGAAATATTAAAGCCCGTAATGATTATAAAACGGGTAGTTTTATAACGAGGATATCGAATAGCGACATAAGCAGCGACAAGTTCTTCGCGAAACCGAGAGAGGGAGAGAGAGAGAGGAGAGAGAGAGAGAGAGAGGGAGAGCCATAAAATTATTATAATTCCCAAGCGAAGTGGGTAAAATTCCCGTAAAAATCTTGGCTTTCATTACACACACACACACACACACAGTCGCATGAAATTTTAATTACGCAGACATATATATATATATATATATATACTCGTCCCGCTGAATAATGAATAACCCCAATAAAAATCAGGAGGGATTTTTTCGTATACGATGTAGCGGAGGCGCGTGCAGTAATTATTACTGACCGACCGACGTGCATGGACGGCTTATTATTAGGAGACGCGTACGCGTACGAAGACAATTCGTCGATCGAGCCTGCGGATCCTTGAGATTTAGAATTTAAAAGTACCGAGCAACTGACCGAGTGTCATCGAACAACACGGGAATACGATAATCCAAAGGGACGAGCGTCCAGAGCTCCACCTCCCCCGCGCACACCAGCTTGACGTCGTCGTCGTCATCCCCGACTCGTGGAATCCTCGCCACGTGAGACCCGGCCGCCCGGTAGACGCTAGACAGCAGGTCTCTGCGAGGCAATCTCCGAGTACCGGACACACTACCGCGCGCTTCAAATTTTTGGTCAATAATAATTAATGCATTGCTGAACGAGGCGTCGGCTCGGCCGTATCACCTGCGCGTATCCATAAACGTCACGCACCTCCACGATTCGACAAGATTCCTCACCGGAACTTTTAACCTTTTTTATCCTCTAACCCCAATAACCCCAATAACCCCAAGCGTCCGTAAGCGTTACGTAACGAGCCCTAATATAATTTCTAATCCACGTATATTATATTTAAATAAGAACTTGGATTTTTCGCATGGGACTTGTAATGGTGTAATTACCCCCCCCCCCCCCATCAAGGATCGAGTCCTTCAGATCCAGGATCCGTTCGCGTTCTTTCCGAGAAGGCCGATTCCTAATATCATATAAATTCTTAACAATAATTCATAATGCCCTGGATTAATTAATCTTATCTCTCGGAAAGCCTATCGATACGCGATCTAGGCACGAGCAGGAACCCCAATGATTCATTAAATCCCGAATTATTTACTTCCCACACTCGAGCTTCACTCCAAAGACAGCGTACTTCATTGTAATAATAATAATAATAATAATAATAGTAGTAGTACAAGTAGAAAGACGTAAATAATGCCGTTTTGTCATCCGAGTACGAAAAACACGGTGGCGGGATCCCCATAGACTAGACAGGGATATTTACGGGGTTTTCTCTCGCGGCATTTCCCTTATTAATCAGATCAATCAGAATCAATCAGATTCGGCAGTAATTGTCCGGGCATTGATAAAGCTAGTGGCTCACGTAAATAAACTCTGATTGAATATTTTCGTAGATCGGCTGGATTTGCGCGATTACAAACGAGTGCGTATTACTCATTGTCCTTTATGACGATGCCGACCACGTCAAGATCATAATATTGGAGGAGCAACGATACGTACTGTCGCTCAGAATGAAAAATTCGTCAGACGGCCTGGGCGATAAGGATCCCGATAACGGTAGCACCAAGGATCTATAAAACTTACTTATCGGGTCTCGTTGAGACTCTTCGATAGAGCCGGAGCAAGTATTGTCAGGGTCATTACTAGTCAGACGCAATAAAGCGACAATAACGCGCGCGATACGATTCTCCGTCAGAAAACACGTTATACAAAAAAAAAAAAAAACAAAAAACAAAAAAAAAAAAAAAAACAATGAAAAGCCTCCGCGTACCCGGTGCGCGCGAATCCAGCAATGTCTTCTTAGTGGAGAATGATAAAAATAGGTCAATTAAACAACGACGTAAAGTTCTGTGACGCGTCGGGAACGAGTAAAATGCCGTAAATACATACGCGATCGAGCGATACGGTAATTGAATGAGCTGAGCTTAGGGAACAAATAGATACAACAAAGTCAATATGATGAAACCAAGGACTCGAGACATTGTCGATGCAGGGAATCGTAGGACTCGTAGATCATTGAGCGTTGAAAATAAAGGAAAATTGGTAAAATTAATTGTGCCGATAATTCTAATAGAGCCGGAGGCGACCAAATCTACGGGCGACAATTATTAATCGGATGTCGGGAGGTGGGGGTGGGGGTCGT
Organism: Ceratosolen fusciceps; assembly: GCA_018883505.1. NCBI lineage: Eukaryota > Metazoa > Arthropoda > Insecta > Hymenoptera > Agaonidae > Ceratosolen > Ceratosolen fusciceps. The sequence goes on from RCIC01000016.1 coordinate 2,881,268, forward strand.
AAGAACGAGCGGTAAGTAAGTCCGTCCTTAGGGCGTAAGATCTTCCGGGTGGGTATGGGCTTCGATAAGAGTATTTGGGGGGGGGGGAGGGGGAGCAGCAGCAGCGGGTCTCGATCGAGCCCGATACTCGGTACTTTCCGTACTTGGGGCTGCCCCCAATAATACTACTAGAAATATTTTGAATATATATATATATGGAACGAACGAGGACTGCATAGATAATGTATAAATCAATGCGAGCGCAACTATATTTTTACGAACGCAGCCCGCGTTTTTATGATCCGAAGGTATGCGCAACTTCTCGAGCGATAAAGGGCACGTAAACTTTCCGAGGGAAGGAGAAACGAGCTCGGATAACTTTATCTAGAAGTTCTTGCAAGAGATAACGGCGGTCGCTGGCGATTGGGCCGAGTGAGGGGGAGAGGGCAGAGAGACATCGATCGGCCGCGAGCCAAACCCCAATAAACCCCCGTTCGAGACGAGCCATCGATATTTTCATTTATTAAGGGATTCGAGATGATTAAAAAAAAAAAAAAAAAAAGGCGACCGCGAGATCTCTTGTCCGGCATTTATACAAAACAAACGTATATTACGTAAGAATAATTAGCGGGATTATACGTAAGTCATGGGCGCACTTTCTCACTTTCTCATCGTCGTATCGTCGAAAAAAAAAAAAAAAAAAAAAATTTGTAAGCCAAGCGGAGATCGAGAAACGTCCTCCCCTACACACAATTAATACCTATTAATACCGGCCAGCACGTAACGGTGGTCCATCGCCAATGGCTTATTTCTTACATTATGCAACGAGATACGTCATTTACATAATGAGCCCCAAGAGACAGACGTTTTATATATACATTGGCGCAGTCGTTCGCAGTCAAAATCTTTTTCATGTTTAAGTAATCGTTTGACAACATTCGTTCGACTTGAAAACTCATTCCTAAGCACATCTCTCTCCCTCTCCCTCTCTCTCGCGCGCGCGCAGTCTTACATATGCAAAGAAGAATGTCGAGTTAAATTGAATAAACGATAATGATAATGACAATGATAACGATGATAATAATGTGAAAGGATGATGGTGTACGAGTGGATAAAGGTGTCCTAATCGAGGCGATTTCAACAGATTTCAAGGCGCACTGAAAAAAGCGCTCCCTTACAAATCGATGATCTCATATTTACAATGAAAGTTTCCCGAAAGCGCGTTAATTAAATATAATATACGCCCGATTAAACGACGACGGGGTAATAAAGAAATTTTATCCCCGTCATCTCTCCTAATGCGTATTAATGCATAGAAGTAATGGACGGCGATATATGCCGCGAGCCGCTGATGTTATTAAATATTTAATTTTAACCGTCCTCGGCATTTTATTACGGATTTATCATTTGTTAATTCAATTTAAATAAATCCTTACCGTTTTCAATTGTACGCATCCAAGTACAATTTTATCGCTGAATTTCCTTGCTCATTATTTTCTTTTTCGTTTTTTTTTGTTTTTTACAACTTTTTACAACTTTTTTTTAATAGCAGTTTCTTCTTCTTCTTCGTCTTCGTCTTCGTCTTCGTCTTCGTCCTCTTGAAAAACTTTATTGCAATTTTAATTTAAAAAATTTAAGTAACATTCGCAGCGCTGGAATAATTAGCGTATTTTTTTTTTTTATTCTTCTTTGTTTGTTTATTTATTTATCTATTTTCTTTTTTTCTTTTTTTCTTTTTCTTTTTCAAACTTTCAAAGTAATTGTTAGTTAACTAATTTTAACGAATAAGTGAAATAGTAAGCATAAAGGCATAAAGTTTGCACGAGCTGCTGGGAACGTTGGTGAGGAACAAGCGCATAGCCACGTACTTAAAAGCATCTATGCGCAGCAACTCTTCGCGTATTCATAGAATTTCGCTTTTTTTTCTTCTTCTTCTTCTTCTTTTCTTTTCTTTTCTTTTCTTCTCCCCCTCCTCGCCCCCCTCCTCGCCCCAAAGAATTTTAGCAGTTATTTAATTACCCCGACATAGTTGGCTTGACTTGAAAATAATTAACCGTTAAGGCGCGAAGATTGCGCAATTTAATTAATTTAGCGCTTAAAGTGTATAGAATATTATTATTTTTTAACTTGGCCGAGTTAAAAAGTACTCGTTTAACAATTTAGGGCAGAATAATTCATCCTCGGATGTCGACACACGCACGACATCAAAAATACATTTATTGTCCATGGCCATGTCGTTGTCGTCGTTCTGACGGAATGGGGACGTCTGGTGGGACGTCTGGTGGGACGTGGTGGTGGTGGGTGGGTGGGTGGGGTGGGTAGACTTTATAAAACCCAACGATTCAGGTGAAAACTCTTTATTTACATATTAAAAAAAAGCGAAAGAAAAATGAAAAGAAATCACAAGGAGAGTGGCGCGCAATGAGCATTCGTAGCGCAGCTGATGTATCGAATAAGGCGGGTGGGGGGGCGACGGAGAAAAAAAAACAGAGATAAAAAAAAAACAAAAACAAAAAAAAACAAAGAAAAAAAAAGAGAAAATTGAAAATAAGAATCGGAGCAACGGCGGGGACGGATACAATTGTCTGACGTTGGGAGGAGCGTCAATTTTAACTATCGATTATGATCCATCGTCAATTTCTATCGATCCAATTGATTCTATCGAATTGATTTTTATACGTATCTTCGCTTATAGATCATTCGTTTACTTTTGCGAACATCTCAAATTTTGCCTCCTCGTCATAGGATACCTCGTCAATAAACTCGCTTGCACCCGCACGCACGCACGCACGCACGCACGCACACATATATATTTCTTTTCCTTTCTTTTCTTTTCTTATCTTTTTTTTTTGTTGTATATTTTTATTCAATCAACATGGTTTTTAGCATATAAATCGCACTCTTATGCGTAATATCGCGTAAATATCATCATTGGGGGTGTTTGGGGGGAGGGGGTGTTGGGAGGTGGAGGGTGGATTGGGCGGGGCATACAAAAATTCGTTAGTAAGCTTAATAGATTGGCGGATGCTGGCTTCGTTGTCCAAGCCGTCGGTCCTCGATCGCTCGGTCGGATGTACCGGCAACCTTTCCCTGCCTATTTATCCTGATCCCCGGCTCGGCGCTGCGTCTCCTCGTTAACCTGGCCGTGGATAAATGGTAAAAAAAAAAAATTTGTTTTCAATTAGTATCGGAGCATCGAAACGGTCCTGCTTATTAAGTATAGGGATAATAACGTCGACGTCGGTCCGTCCAATAAGTGTCCAATAACTCGTCTGGTCTACGACTCGTATATGTAAGCGCCTAGGCAATGTGAGTATGCGTAAGCTCGGCACGTACGTCTTGAATGTCGCGCAAGAGCTTGCTTTCAATGCAGCAAGGTCACAGGAGACTGTAATTGTAGTAGTAGTGGTGGTGGTGGTGGTGGTGGTGGTGGTAGTAGTAGTAGTTGGTAGCGCACCTTTAGCCGATTACGCTTTCGCACGTCTTCCAGGACAAAAGACTATTCAAAGCGTGGGCTTACTTGGCTACCGAGCGCTGCATCTTTTGCACCTCGACGTCGAGAGGCGACGGAGAGTAGCAGCATTAGCAGCATTAGCAGCATTAGCAGCAGCAGCAGCAGTAGCAGCAGCAGAGAGAGAGAGAGGGTTATCGGGGTTATTGGGTGGGAGCGCTTGGGAAATCGATCGATACAGCGTCTCGCGCGACGTCCTCGTCGTAGGGATGGGGCCCGAGCCAGATTCTCTTGGTGCTGATTATAACACGCGCGGAGATACTGATCGGCTCCTCTGACCCTTCGATATCTCATTACGAGCCGCAGACGATGATAAAAACCTCCCCGTTTACTTAGCTATGCCTTGGCGTGGAATTCTTGCCAAGCCAAAGTCAATCGATCGAGCGGAGAGATTTATCGCGTCGCCGGCCGATAAATAAATCTCAAAAGAAAGATCTCGCGCCGGCCCTCCCCTCGTCCATACACGTCTCTCGGCTGACGATTAATAATTCATTAAAGCGATTAAAGGGATCGGCTGCCTTGCCGGCCCTTCCTTACATATCGAATTATCCCCTACCCCCCCCCCTCCCGCTCGTACCCGCCCTCGAGCCGTTCGAACGTTGCGCGGATTTAATTGAAGAGAAAAGAAGAAGGGGAAGACAAGTATCCGTTGGGTCGATAGTTCGCCTTCCCCATGTCAAGCCCTTTTGTTTACTCCACTCCATGACCCGAGAGCGACGCTCTCTCTCTCTCTCTCTCTTTATCTTCTTGATGTTGCGCGATATATAAGCCGCGCCTTTTCTCGAACTGCCTCGTTCGCGAACGCGGTGGAGCAAAATAGTAGTCTGAGAGAGAGAGAGAGCTGAAATATTCTCTATTGTACGCGTGGGGTGTGAAAAGACCGACGACCAAGTCAGAGATATGGACAAGGAGGAGTCTCGTCCCGGGCATCCGACACCCGACGACAACCTCTTCACTCCTTAGATAACCTCGTATCGCGCGCTTCAAGCGATTCGATCGTCGTCGTTAAAGGTGCAGACCGCGAGCGTTAGATTCGCTCGGAAGGACGTATAGAGGCTACTTGGTTATACGACGTAGAGCCGAGCTACGCGAGCCAAGCAAGACATACTCCAACTGGATTGTTGGCTGGTGGGAAGGACTGGCTCGGTGGAGGGGATGGCCGAGGGCTTCTTACGCCCTTCGAATAACTCGTCAACGGCCTCGTCGACCTTTTATTAACCGACTCGCTGGAAATAATCCATCGATCGACCTTCGCGTCCTACGCGTCGACGTGGGAGGCGGGCCGGGACTCGGTGGCCATATGTAATAAAAATCCATATGGGCCTCGCGTAATTATCGAGAGCTTCCGATAGCCAACCTGACCGTCACCGATCGGCGAGCGCTGTCTCGGTCGTAGGCTCGGTTATCGCCGGCCATTGTAGGCGCGCTTCCGCCTGCGTCCAATTCGGCAAAGCGTCGAGCCCCGGGTAACGTAACCCGGGACTCCTTCGTTGGCCTTTGGGAGGGAATAATAATAACCGATGCCGAGGTCGTCGTTCCACGATTCTAGTCCAACTGGGCTTTAAGATGCGTCGGCTCACGTACCGACAGGCCTCGGACCTATTCGACTCGTAGCCCTCACGACAGAGAGAGAGAGAGGGGGGGAGAGAGGATTCAACAATTTCAGCTCATTGAGGCCGGATTTATTCGCGAATGAATACGAATGAGTGAAGAGGACGTAGTGAGAGAGGACACTCACAGGAAACAGTGCGGCACGGTTAAAAACGAAACTCCGTAGGCCACAACGAAGTTATAAATCGCAATTTAATTTTAAACGCCGTGAATGACTTGCCCCGACGTTTATCGCTTCGTAATGTCAAGTCGGCCCTAACCGTTAGAAAAACATTTCAATGTATGAATTAACGTCTCCGGGCACGAATCCATCGAGAATTTATGAATCCGCCCTGTACACGGTTGACGGTCATTAATAAGCTTGGCAACTTGGCGCTCAAATGTCAATTATATTAGGTAATCGGGTAAAAAGGAGAGAGAGAGAGGGGGGGAGGGGGAGAGAGATAGAGAGCGCAAGCGAGTTAATGGTAAGCTTTAAGAAATGTGAGCTTTCACGCTCGGATTAACTGTCTAGGATGTCAGAGGTCGTGAGAGATAGAGAGAGAGAGAGAGAGAGGGAGCGTCGGCTCGATACCTCGGAGCGGCGGTCTGTTCGGCTGGCTGTCGATGCTGTCCTCCTCGGGGTGAGCCGCGTTCCACTCGAGAGCGCGGAGGATCTCCGGGGGTATCGGAGGTGCGGTCGGGATGTGGGATCCCTGGGCGACGTAGCCTTCCTCTCCGGCCTGGAATTGGATGCTGACGACCTCGCCGTTTGGTGCCGTGTAGGAGGTCGCGCCCTGGGATACGATGGACGGGCCCTCGGGACCGTTGGCCTTGGGGCTGCCGGACTCCTGGTGGCTTATTCCGTTGCTCGTCTCAAAGCTGCGTAAATAACCGAGCTCTGCGTCAGTTTCGCTTTTCTCAGCTCGCCCTCCTAACCCCTCCTAACCCCTCCTAACCCCTCCTAACCCCTCCTAACCCCAATAACCACGCTCGAATCCTTAAAATATCATGACTTTCCGAGGTAGTCCGTACCGTTAAGGAACTTTGTCCCTCGTCGCCGTAATCCTTCGCGTTACGCGACTCACACGAGTCCGTGTTGTTTGTTTGTTCTCTCACGCCGACTTACGGACCACGTACACTTTATCCCCACCCTAGCCCCAGCCGATACGGACTTCCCCCTCCAATGTCCAGCTATTGTCGAATTATCACCGAGAGCGTCGCAAGAAAGTTTTCAAATTCGATTTAAAGCAGCTCCCTTATCGCAGACGCGCGTCGGCCAGTGATAACGTAAAAGATCGCCCGCTAAATATATATATATATATATATATATTCGTAGCGTTTACGTAAGACAGCCGTAAGAAAAGTCCTTTACGATAAGCCATGTAATGTAGGACGAGCGCGTGAGCCAATTAATTATCTCTATACTCCTATCGGCACGTAGAATCGGAACTCTTGTAAAAAACGACTCATTCCAAAGGCTCGATTTAACTTTTAATTACTTTATTTTACTCCCCGTAGGTATTAATATATTAATCCTCCACCCCCACCCCAACCCCGCCCCTTCAATAAAACGCCAACGTCTTAATCATTCCGACGACATTAAATACTTTTCGAACGGAGGGACGACCGCAGTCACGGAATCCTAAAATCCACGTATTGTTGTTGTTGTCGTTGTTGTTGTCGTCGGACATTAGCGTATGGCGCATTAGCGTAACGCGTGGTTATTTGAAAAGGGACGAGCACGAGCTTCGGAGGTGCTTCCCCCCGGATGTACTTGGAAAAGTGAATGTTAGACAATGTCAGAAAAGTGCGTCCGTATGCGCGCGATTCGTTAATTAACTAAAAAACGGGCGACGTTGATTAGCCGCTGCAAATCTCGGCGGTTGGCAATTAAGTACCGGTAATCAACCGCTTATTGTCATTATTGCCGCGCTTGTCTTTACAAAACCTTCATATTATTCCTCAAATAATGTCTTCATATAGAATACGTCTGGTTAGTCAAGCTACGCGTCCACCTGCTGTCCTTTAACGTCCATACAATTACGCTCGCCGTAATTTTACACAATCTCCGCAAGATCTATCTATTTAAACGGGACGACAATAAATGGGTGGGAGAGAGAGAGAGAGAGAGAGAGAGACCTTACAACACGTATTTACGAGTAGTCGATGTATTTGCACCTACCTTCGCGAGCCGATAGAACCTTCGCAGAACGCAAAATCCAAAATATATCCCAGAATAGCATAGAATTAAGGGGTTGGTTAGGCGGTGGGGGGGGAACACGGAATTGGCATGCCGTAGAGCGGGTAGAGGGAGGAGGTCCCTTTGACGTACGGGCGGTTATCCTCGATTATTTCCCACGTCAGCCGATCAAAATGAACATTCCGCAAGTCTGGCGGCCGTCCCGGAGAGATAATCCCGGAGCCGGCCCATCGGTGAGCCAGTCAGCGGCGGTGGGGGGGGGGTGAAGCAACGAAGCCCCGGCACGGCCACGAACGACCGCCCGAATTAATAATCCAAGAGCCGCGGAGATTGTCGGTCAAAGGGCCATCCAGGAATCTCGAAAATCGCCGCAAATAAAGGTAACCACTCACTTGTTCACGTAGTTCCCGTCGAAGTTGACCTCGAGCTGCTGGGACGTTATGACCGCGTCCTTGTCGGCGCTTACACCGCCCCCGCCTAGGAGCCGTTGGGGCGCCGCGAGGACGAGGGTCCCGCACGCGGCCAGCGCCATCATCACCTGGGGACAAGAGCGAAAGCGGCACCTGGCGTCAGTTTCTCCGTCTCTGAATTAGCCGAGCCTCCCTCGGGAGCTCGTCGTTTTTTTTTTTTTTTTTTTTGTTTTTTATGGGCCGCAGGCTCGTTGAGAGCGGCTACAAGCCCGTCTATGGTTTTCAAATGGTTTTCTCGATGCAATTACTCAGTAAGTGTTAGCTTAAGACTTCGAGGTATTAGGAGGGGGGAATAATTTCAGCGACAAGCTCGACCAGCGTTACGAAAAAGTCCCTAAAAACCTCCGATTCCCCGTGTAAAGGTGAACAAAGCTGGTCGAGGGGAGAGCAGGGGACGACGAGGAGGCTCGAGGGATTAATTCACGAGATCCCGCGAAGGGGAGAGGCGGGTGGGTAGGGAGGAGGCGTTTAAGGAACGGGCCATTGTCTGAGCGGCGGGGAATCGAATTATCGGCAATCGATCCGCGACTCCGCGACGATGAGGGAGGCGCGCGGGGACCCCGGGGAGGGGGGTGGGGGTGATCGGGAGCAGAAACAATCGAGCTCGGGAGCGTTCTCGCGTTCGAGCCGAGTCATTGGTGCCGATGGGCGAGGCAGGCACAGGTACATGGACAGGGACGTGGGGGGTAGGGGGTGGGGGGATCTCCGAGCGAGCGGGACGAGCCGCTCTCGCGACTCGGTCTCCTGGAAAATTTTCGATCTCAGCCTCGCGAGCTCCGAAAGAATGGAAATAACTCGCCCGAGGCTCTCCTTGTCCCGTCCCGCGTCACCTCCCCGGGTCACGCCGTCCTCCCGCTCGCTTTTAGCTCCAACCCTTTACTCAAGTAGTAACGGTAAGAGGGGGGAGGGAGGAGAGAGGATAATTTGGTGGTCGCGGGGCGGGGTGAACGTTCGCCGCTCGATCGATAAGCTCGGGTGGATAATGACGCGCGTCGTGGCGCGATCGCGGCGGGAGAAGATGAAAAACGCCGGTGAGAGGACGAGAACGGGAGAGCCCGTCACCGAGGCCAGGTCGCTGACGAGGACGGGGGGAGGGGATTGTAATCTCGTGCGCCGGAGCTCGAGTTCTTTTTTGAACCACGCGTTACAAGATCGCCCGACGTTTTGGTCGAGGAAGCTCCGACTCTTCCTACGCCCCCCCCCCCAATCCCATCCGACCCATCCGACCCATCCGACCCATGCCTGTACTCGAAACCTCAGTCAAGGAGCTCGACGACCGTTGTTGTCCCGTTCTCGTAAGTAATGCCAATAACGGTGGCGCCGACGACACCGTAACTTACATTTTCCCATCCATCTGAGTGGGGCTGGCGGGGGTTGAGGGGTGGGGAGTGGGAGGGATCAGACTTAGAGCGCGTCGGCTAATGTAATCTAGTAAAGAGATCGTGGCCCGACGTCGGCATTATATTTCACGATTATTGTACATACAATGTTATATATATATATAATACACTGTATTGTCGGCTCGTTAAGAGTTGCCCGGACAGTGAGGCAGGCAGGTTCAGGTTGAGGTTGAGGAGGAGGAGGAGGAGGAGGAGGAGGAGGTAATTGAAAAATTCAGGCGGAGCAGAATGCCGGGCGCATTATCCTCCGTAATATTTGAGCTCCGAGCCAAGAACAATGTAATCGATGTCGCGATTAACGTACGTCAGATCCCGTCCAATAATAGCTCGTACGAGAGGGGCGGAGGTGGAGGGGTCGGGAGAGGCGTAAGATCGTTATGTCGGGGTCGATTAACCCAGGGCCGTTATCCTTACGCAATGGATCACGGCTTGCGGGGTGGGGATTGAGGGTTGCGGGGGGGGGGTGAGCCTCTTTGTCAGGGTATTTGCAACGGAAGCGCATCGCGCGCATTCCCATTCATCGAGAGCCCCCGACGCCCGGGGCGGTGAAAGAGCATCGCTTGCGAAAAATCCGTGACTCGGACGAGGAGGCGCGTGCGCTATTTACCTCCTCGCCGTACCTGCTCGCGAGAGAGGCTAGAGCGTGAGAGTGAGAGTGAGAGCGTGAGAGCGAGAGAGCGAGAGAGCGAGAGAGAGAGAGAGAGAGAGAGGGAGGGGAGGGAGGAGGAGAAAGCATCGCGGCCGAGTCACGGAGGGAGATGCATCGGCAGTTGTAAGAAGGCAGGCCGAAGGGCGCGGCGGAGCTCCTTACGTCAGACAAGAGTAACGGAGTCGCGGGTATTGCGAAACGATCGGAGCGAGTGCACGAGTGGGGCACGAGCGGCGCGCGTATGCGCTTGCGCGGAGGTGGGCGTGAATCGAGGGGTCCCGGACTCTCGATCGGATTTCACCGTGCAGCTCGTCCCGTTCCCGTTGATTTTCAGATCCATTCCTAACGTTGGCAAAACTCCTGATCCACCTCCACCTCCTCCTCCACCTCCTCCTCCACCTCCCCCGCCCCACGTCCCTACCCGCCACCGCCAACTTGGTTTGGATTATTGGACTTTAAGAGAGAGAGAATCGAATGTCTGGTAAGGCAGCATCCGAGCTCGTCGGAGAAGATGAGCTCGTCGGTGATGACTCGGAACCCTATTGTCAATTTCTCGTCCGAAGGAAGAGAGTGGATAGGAAGGGCTCACTCGTTAACGGGGAAGCATCGAACGATTTCGCAGCTCCAAAGGGCCATAGGGAATTCCTTAGAATTTCTTCTAAGGACGTCGTGCGCAGGCAACGTCTCCGCGGCAGATCTTCGTCATTGGGTCAGTCGGGGCATTGTGGAGGGAGGAACGGAGTTCTAAATATCGATGGGGCCATTAATTAATGTAGTATCGCGCGTGTACACCACCCCCCGCTCCCACTCACCGTCGACAGTCCCTATCTAGATCTAGAGGCGGGGGAGAGGAGACGGCTGGCCTTTATTGTTCATAGATCCCGCAGCCGCGCCGGAGTCAGAGGACCCTCGCCAAGTGGTGCCGGCTGGCGGTGGTGGTCGGCCACGGGAGTGGGGGTACGGGCACCTCGAATAACCCGAGGCCGCCGCGTAGGTAAACGTCAAAATAGATTGGCAATGCCGACGAAAGTAACTCCTCGGGGATTGTATAGGCGGCCGATGGAGCTGCGGCTCATCCATCGACAAGCTGCTCCGAAATATTGAAAACGATACCCAGTCGCAGTTATGAACAACAAAAAAGAAAGAAAGAAAGAAAAAAACGCTCTGCCCCGCCTTAATAATTACCCCAATAACCGCCTGGAATGCATTATTGGTATTCTCACTCGTTCTCGGAGACGCAGGTAATTCCGAGTACTCGGAGTCGCAAGAGTCGTGGAGCCGACGAGCTCCTTCTATTGCGCAATGGTAAAACGAATCAGAGGCGCGGTCGTCTAGGCGATGGCGGGGGAGGCGGGGGAGGTTAGCCGGAGGTCGCCGAGCAGCGAAAAGGAAACGTTATTTTACGGAGCAAATGATCATCGAGGCTTCAACTCGATTGTCCACGCTCACGGGTAGCATAGGGTCAAATCAGCCCCCTCCCCCTACCAGCCTCGTAAAAATCTTCATCGAGGATCGTTCCGGCTACATGGCTAACCCGCCGGCTTTCCCCGGTCAGCTACGGATAAGCTATTCCCGAAAAGCAGGAAATCCGCAAGCCACGGGGATTATAAAGTCCCCGTGCCGAGGCTACGAGGCGAGGTTACGAGTCGTGCCTGGAGTACGGTCTCGAGCCAAGAGCGATTTCAGGAGGAGGAGGCCGCACTCGCTGCCGGTTCATTAGAGGCAGGTTACGTTACGTGCGCGGGAGCAGCCGCGGGAGCAGCCGCGGGAGCACACGATTTACCTACCGATCGATCGATCCCTCGGTACGCGCCCCGCCCCTAGCGGCAACTTTTACTTTCGAATCCTCGCCCGGAGCACTCCCCGGGACCGAGCTTTATTTACTACAACCTACTCCCCCCGCCCCCTCACACGGCACCATCTTTAGTTTCTTTGTTTGCTTGGTTTTTGTATTATCGTGACGCGGATTAATGACGCGGTGCCCGACTCCTTGCTTGTCCCGGCCCCTCGATTCCCCGGGATAAACGCAACGACCGCGAGGACGTACCCACGCGGGGTCACCTCCGAGGAATGGCCACCGGTCCGATTGCACCCAAGCCGTTGGATTAGGCGGCTTCAATTGATATCGACGCCAGTGGCCAGCGCGCTAGAAATTCAAATTACTCTTAATTACGGGGGCCCGGGTCAGGATCGCATCGTTAATCCACCTCGAGGTATCTCCTCGGGGCAAGACGCACGAGCGACCGAACTACGAAATACCCGGTGGAATGCGCGAAAGGGGTTGGGGTTATTGGGGTTATCGGGGTGTCGACTGCAGCGAGTCCGATGCAATTAAAGAGACGACGAGGATTGTGAGAAGCACGGGAAAGAGCTTAACGGAATAAAGGATAAAGGTGGTTATTGGGGTTTTAAGGGGTTATTGGGGGTAAGGGGGGGAAGAGTGGTTAGATAAAGGTAGAATAAATTGTATGGAATAAGGAAGGAGGGCTATTGGTAAAAACAAGCGGTTAACGACGATTGCCGCGTTTACGAACGAGGACCAGGGCACGAGGACGACACCACCGCCCCCCCTCCCACCCATCTAATGGGGGAAAATTACAGAGGAGTTTTTTTCCTTTCCTAGTTACGACAGGGAAACGATACTTAATTACCACCTTCGCTAGACCACGCGCAGATAAGAGGGATTTATCCATTGAGAAAGAGGTAAATTCTCCTCTTCACCTCCCCGCGTCGACGATTGCCCGCCGCCCCTCACCCTTCACCCCCCGAAATCCCTCGCTACATAGGAACTGCACGTAAATCTGGAACTCGATATGGACATGCATGTGAGAAAAGTTATCTCCGATCCGTCCGTCCCCCGGGTATCCTTCGCGCTGTAGAGGAACGAGTCGGTATCCGGCGCCGAATCCGTGGCAGTACCCCGGAGAGGAGCTTTCACGCATCGGCTCGCCCTGCCCTGACCCGCGTCTCTTTCGTAAGATCCTCGCTCTCGCCGAGATCCTCCTCCTTACGGGGTCCTCCTACGTACGATATTTGGAAAGCCTCCGCGGCCGGGCTCTTGCGCCATCCTAGGCTCCTTCCCTTCCCCCCCCCACTCCTCGAAAAATCCATTCGACGCTCGCCGCACTCTCGTCCCGGGTTCGTCCGAGGCCGCGAGTCCCGTCACTGGCCTTCCTCGGTAAAATAAATACCCGAGTGAATCCGCGGCCGACGGGGACGACGAGCCCTTGGGGACACTCGATCCCGATTACCCGCACTCTCGAAGCAAGGACGCGCCGCGCGCCAACCAACAAAAGTCCCCGGAGTCGGCAGGGAAATCACCTCTTTACGGGGACAAGCAGATACCTCTAGGCCCTAAAGCCCAATAACCTTCCCATCGAGTTAACGCGAGTTAACCCGAGCTCAAGAGTACCGAGTCAGGTTTATCAAAACGGATAATTTTTGTTGTTGTCGTTGTTGTTGTTGTTGTTGTCGTTGTTGAAGTTAAAGGCTTTATTCTCCTCTTCTCCTTTGTTTCCTTTTTTCTCGCCGACGGTTAACGCTCAAATAACCCAGGGAATCTTTGTTTGTGGATTTTGTGAGGAGAGTCACGGGAACGCTTGTGACACTACGGCCGTTCAGTCGAAGGCTCATAAATATTTTTAGTGCCGAGGATAGGCGAGTCGTAATGGTTGAAAGTACATAATTTAACGGTATATATATATATATATATATTTACTCGGGCCCGAGTTATTAATTCTTCTCCAAGTAATATCTGCCTTCGACAACCACGGACGCAAAGTGCAAGGAGATAAGTCAACGCGTACGGCCAATCCAACTCGATATCACTTCGTCATGCCAATGGATCAATCGGTGAGCCCCTCGATCGGACCGACCACCGCCACCGCCACCGCCTCCTGCAGTACATCGTATTGTCAGTCAACCCGATACTCGTGCTTCTCGAGCTTCCTTACCCACCGTTATTATTTGCCATATTGTGCAAATAAGCTTGTTATCAAGGCCGACGGAGGGCACACGCGGCCGGGAGTCATAAATAATCGGGCTGGACCAGTCGCCCGATCGATCGAGCTGCTCGTATCGATACGATCGCCGGCTGATAATTAAATTCGCGCGTAAACGCTCGGTCTCTTAATGCACGTGTAATTGCAATGCAAATGACGATTGCTCGCCGTGACTTTTACCGTCCAACGACTCGGCAAGTGTCGAATCCCCAATAACCGAGAGATGCGCCTACTACCCGGCGCGTACGCCCGACCGCGCAATAAAACGCTCTGCCCGACTCTTTTTACGATTTTAACGATCCTTAGAGCCATGCGTAGAGGCTATTTTTATACGGATGCTAAGGACGGTTATTGCCGAGGACACGGGACGACGGGCCACCGAACCGCAAGGCCTTCCGAGCGCCGTACCGACCTGGGGCAGCGTCTTCGCGAGCCAACCCGTTCTTTCGCAACCCTGCGAGCATTTATTATGCATACTCCGCGGGAATGGAAAATGCAAATTGAAACGCAACTTTGGCAACATCTTAATTGACTTTAATTTCTAGCATAATTCTCTCCCCCCGCTCCTCCTCCTCCACCAACCCCCCTGCAACTGCCGTACAGATAACGTACTACTGGCACTTTGAAACTCATTACGTATAATTTTAGCGGAGTTTCGGCCTACGTTGCGCTTCTTCTACTTCTTCAACTTCTGCTTCTTCTACACTGCTCATGCTTCGTAATTGTTCCTCTCCTCCGGCTCTGGCTTAGACAGAATAAAACGGCATTAACGTGTCTTTCATACGATACGATTGGCACGCGTAACGAAGCCCATTGTCCGTAATTTCCAGCCCGTGTAACGCATATTAACGATATCGGGACAATTATCGCGGGGCGCATTATCTTACGTCGCCCACCTCCAGATAAGCCATTTCATTGGATTTCGCACGCTTTGCGCGCGCCGACCACCCACAATCCCACTCATCACTATGTTATTTAGAAAATGCACGGAACGCTTGGGTGGGGCAGGGGGCGGGGATAGGGTCGCGAATTAAACAGGCGAGTGAGAGGGCCGCGGTTGCCTCGGTTCCCTCAAAACCGGAGGGATTAATCCAATGAAAGGTGTAGCGCCGGTAAAAAAACGAGACGATTTGGAATAACGCGACGGAACGTATGGGCGAAGGAGGAAGGGAACGTCCGGGGATACGTATAATTATCTCGTAAATAGTAAATTATCTCGGATGAAATTATGCAAAATGTAAAGGTTATTATTGGGGTTATTGGGGGGGGGGGTTTGGGATCGATAGGTAAGCTCGTGAGCCGTAAAAGAGATAAAGAGCGATTCACCGAGGAATACATGTAATAAGTGTAATTATTCGGTGGGAGGGCGCGATGTCACTGGGTACTTTCACTCGTCCGCGGGACTTTGATGTTTGCATGTGCATTGACATTTCAAAGATCTACGTGTCGCTGTTTCATCACTTTGCACAAAGAGAGAGAGAGAGAGAGAGAGAGAGAGACAGTAAATCATCTTAGTTATCACGCGGCCGAATTGGCTAAAGGAAAGAAAGATAACAGCGGGGCGGGACGGCAGAAATAACCCCAATAACCTTAATAATAATAATAATAATAATAATAATAATCGATTGCGGCTTTTGGAAGAAGAAGAAGAAGAAGAAAAAAAAAAAGAGGCGAATCGGAAAGTTGCCATTACTCTAATGCAAACCGATTATCGGAATGGCATTCGATATTTTCCCAAGCCGAGGAGTAATTAATTCCATTAGCCGGTGATGAGTCGCGCGGAGACCCGGGGCCCGCACCGCCCATCGACACCGCTCTCGCACAGCCTACGACGATGGGTTTTCGCTATAAAAATTCCCCTCTCCGCGTTAATGAAAACAATGAAAACAATGCGGGGAGCTTTAAATGGCGAATGGATTATTCGTATTCGTATGCGCGAGGCAATTTATAAATATGCATGGAATGGATGGAGGTGCCGGGATGAGAGACAATGCCTAATAGACGTGCTGAAACAGTTGCGCCGCTTGCGAGAGGAGGCGCCTCCGCCTCTCTCCGGGTCTTTGAATAAAAATCTCCCTCGCGTCCGTCCGTTAAAATGCCGACGAGCCCCGTAATGAGCGAAGCGAATGCCGACATTGGCGGTGAAAAATAACGATAAAAGTAAAATAGGATGAGATGAGATGAGATGAGATGAAATCAAATAAAAGGTATCGACGCAAAGGAGTTAGTTTTTCAGTAGCCCCCCCGGGGGATATGCAGCCGGGCGGGCAGGCGGGCGGGCGGGGGTCTCGAGTGACGGAGGTGCGGCTGGAATTAATTAAAGGGCTCTCTCTCTCTCTCTCTCTCTCTCTCTCTCGAATGCCGGGGTGCGGAGCGAGGGTCGCGGCACACGGGCTCTGGCCCCTACATGACCCGCGGAGTATACGCGAAACGTGTCGGGAGGGCGCGTCGCTTTGAGCTGGCGTTGTTCTCGGAAATCGGCTCGCGGCAGGTAGGGGGGCAGGTATTGAACCGCGGACGAGGATGCCGTGCGTGATTCAGAGGTGAGTAATGCCGGTGGTTGCGCCACCCTCGATCGTACGGGTCCGTAGGCTAAGCTCGTGGAACCTTGACACTGGCCACTCGGCCCACTCGACTCTCCCACTGGACGCGACACCTCCATCCCCGTAAACCCCCGTAAACCCCCGTAAACCCCCGTAAACCCCATGAAAATAGTAGCTCGCAATGATTACGGGGCGTGGCAACGATCGCGTATCGTCATAAATCTTTTAAGCAGCGGGACTTAACAAATTCCCAATAACAATTATATATTTAAATCGGCGTAATTAGCATTCGTTGGTTTTATAAGCGCAGCACTACGTCGATAATTCGTAACGGCGAATAGGTCTGATTGGATCACTGCGAGAGACGAAGAGAGAGAGAGAGAGAGAGTGGTGAGGGTAATTTGTAATATCTCAAAAGCGTTTATGTAAATCGTGTACTAAAAAAATCGTTAAGCTAAAAGAAGACGATATTGCGAAGCTCGTAATATAAATGATTTTTTTCTTACGAAGCTTCTAATGTCCCATTCATGTGGTATCCCCTTTGATTTGTATAAACGACAGCCATTAGCTATTAATAGTAGTAGGAGAATATTAACGGTTTTTCTTTTCTTTTCTTTCCCATGAATCACGCGATTCTCTATTCCAGTAACGAATAGAGGGGGGACAATAATTCCTCGCTCACGTCAATAAATACGTGGATATTACGCGGGAAGCCTCGTTAAAAGAGCAATGGGAGCTTCGATGGAAAAGCTCGATGCAGATATGACTGTAAGAGGACGGACGAGCTTGCGACGTTTACCAGGACTCTGGGTAACGAACAGCGAGGGGGATTTCACATTAAAAAGGCGAGCACCCGAGGAGTCCGGGGAACGCGGGGGTACGTAGTTTCCCGATTGACCGGGGATAATAGAGAAACAAGTGTCCGTGGGCTCCGTCGTGGATTCATTAGCTTGGCTACCGCGACTGTACAAAACACTCGACTAGCTGTTAATAATAATAATAATAATAATAATAAAACAGGCCGGTGTTCAGAGAGGGGGAGGAGGAGGTTCGTAAATTTGAGAATTAAATTTGAGAAAAGTCGTTCATCCGAACTCGGGCCGACGTCCAGACAAATTGCATTGAAATTAAGTTTTATGCGACAGTGGTGCGCAACAAGTGGTCCAACTGACGAACGAGGATGCTCCGGGATGCTGGAGGACGCGATGGCTAGGAGGTCGTTGCTTGTAAGGTCGCGGTGTGTGGGGTTACTGGGGTGACGGATCAGCCCTCGAGTATGGAGCGTCCCCGTCGTCAAGTTTGTGTCGAACGTCCAGGAACACTTGGACTCGAGTGCGCGTACGTGCGTGCGTGCGTGTGTCGTGTGGCGTGTGGCGTGTGGCGTGTGGCGTGTATAAAACTGACGGACAAACCTTAGCGAGCAGCATCTTCGTGGGCAGTTGGGCTTCGGAGTATTCGATGTCGAGGGTGGCTCTCGTCGATCCTATGGAGGTGCGCTTCCGTGAGGCTGCGCGACTCTTGAATCTCGTCTCCAGCAGCGACGTCTCGGCTCTTTATATACACGTTGCGTCTCGAAGCCCCGACGGAGCCTCGCCAGCGGTGAAAGGGGTCATCCCTGCCCTCCGCGCCCGTCTAATCCTCCCAGCTGCTGCTGCTGCTGCTGCTTTTGCTGCTTTTGCTGCTGCTACTTTTGCTGCTGCTGCTGCTGCTGCTGCTGCTGCCAATGACGTCGGTACCCCCGGCGCATCTTCCTCGGCCCCGCCGTAGAGAGGCTCGATAACGTCGCCTCGCCTCGCCTCGCCTCGCCTTCTCGTCCCGTCGTGGCCTTGCCAGCCCGGTCTCCAGCATCCGGATATCTCACAGACATCGGACCCGCCGCTCCTCTATCGACCAACGATCGCGCGACAGATGATCCAGATCGAAGGCTTCCCCCCCAACCCTCCATTCCCCCCCACCACCACCATTACGCAACGACTCGCTCCAAGGGCCCCGACGAAACATCGCCACCCGTTTACGTAAGCCGGCCCATCACCCGCGTCTGTCATTACGCGTCATTATAGCCGACACGCAAGGGCCGTCCTCTGCACGCACGCATAACCCCCGTCACGGAGCCCCCGTCTACGTAGTGTTTTCGTGGCTCCAAGGATCTTCCGTCCCCGTCCGCGTACCTCTGCCACCTCGACAAGTCAAGAACCCCGCGGATACGTTGGGGCTCGCGTCATTAACAACATGTCAAATGTTTCAACACCTGCGGCGAGCGTCATTACGTAATTATTCCATTGGTCGTTCCCCGGCCCCGATAAATGCATCTCAATAATAAATGCATCTTCCCGCCGTGGAAACGAAGCATTAACAAGCTTAATATGATTAAATATACATTCCGCGTGCTTTGGAATCTTATAATTATAGATTATTATTATCTATTTCATTATTTCTTTGTATGCTCTGTCACGACGTACAATAATAACGTTACAATAATATAATAACGTTACGACTCTCCTGGAATTTTGATCGTTTATAAAAAACATTCCGTCTCTCTCTCTCTCTCCCTCGAATGTTAATTTCAAAATAAAACTTAGGAGCTTACGCTCGAAAGACAACAATAACAATAATCATAATAATAGCAGCAGCAGCAGCAGCAAGTAATAAGGTAGGAGGAGTTGGTTGCAGGTGCGCTTGGCTCGCCGTCACTTTCGGTCTAAGCATGTTCGGTACGAGGAGAAAGAGAAACAGGGCCGGTCAATGTTGACGAAACGCTCGAGTCTTTCGCTAAATTTACCATAAATTTAAATAACGCCAATCATAAAGCTCGGCCCGCGGCAAAGACTCCTCCCGAGTCACGGAATTACGAGGAGTTGCGGGGAGTACGGGCTCGGGCGAGAATAATTGTTTATTCGATACCCAGCCCTTCCGACCGAGTTATCGATTATTCAGGCTAGTGGGTGGGGAGGGGGGCTAAAGCTAAACGGGACTTCCCGGAGGAATAGCGAAGATACTTTCGGTTCCGGGAACCGATCAGAGATCGAATGTCCCCAATGCGCGTACACCCGACAACGAGATAAAAAAGCAAATGGCATTAGAGAGAATTACGTCGGTAATTATTGTTGATTCGGAAGATCCGCGCATTGGGGAGGAAGGCGACCGAAGCGGGAAAGGAACGGAAAGGAAGAAGCAGGAGGAGCGCGGGTGGGGGGACTACCGAAGCCGAATAGAAGGAGTTAATAAAAAAAAAAAGAAGTTACTTTGCATTCGCAGAGATCGACGGGGATAAATAAAGGCGGAGACGAGAAAAGGTGTGAGATCTATGGCTTCGTTAGGGATTAAGTAATCGTCGGTAGGCGCGTGCGTGTATATTTTTATGGCCGGCGCGTCATACGGGAGCCTTGGGGGGGAGGGGCAGGGGGAAGGCCGAGCGAGTGCTAAATGCCCAGTATTACGGCAACGCTATCTTTCTGCCTGGGAGGATGGGGCTGAGGGTGGGGGTGGGGGGCTCGAGTGCTACTTCCGGCGTAGGATCGCCCCGATCTCCCCGATCGCCTCGATCGCCTAGATCGCCCTTCGACCGAGCAGCTACTTTTCCGGATCGTTGCCAAAGCGACGGCCCGTGAAATTTCCACGATCGGCTTAAACCGAATAGGCGAATAAAAAAAAATAGCAAGAAAGAAAGAAAGAAAGAATGGTAAAGGAATCTCCAGCTTATCCCGGGGCTCTTCGAGGCAGCGAATATTTCGGAAACGAGTCCTCTTTAATTTACGTTACATCGTGTGCGCGAGGCTTTTTTATCGGCCGCAATAGCGGTCTGAAATGTCGCTAATGTCTGAGGGGGAGGGGAGGGAGAAAAAAATCGACGCGCCTCGCGATAACGATTAGCCGAGACCCCGCCCCCCCCATTCCTCCCCAACCCCTCTAACCCCACTCTAACCCCACTCTAACTCTCTCTCTCTCTCTCTCTCTCTATCTCTCGCCTACCCGTCCTCGCCTACCCGTCCCCGCCCGCCCCAGCCCGCAGCCCTGTCGGTCGAGATTCCATTACCTTGGCGCCGATACTGGTTCAACTGAATCTCAAACGTAATTACCACAGCGAGTGACGCGCACTCGTTGAATTTTTTCTTCTACGTCTCGCGAAATTCTAACCTCTACAACTAATAATTTATATAAGTAATAAGAAAGACGTAATAATCGTAAATACACATTAGCCTCTAATTGTTGCACATATCTATCTATATATATATGTATGTATGTATATTAATATCGCGTATACATATTAATAACGTATTAAAGATTTGCATAAGGCGCACATACCATTTAATATAAATGCCATGAAAGTCTGGAATCTCTTACTTTTCATTTCGTATGCATCGTGAGGGGTTTTTCGGCCCGTCTCCCCTCATCTCCCTATTAACGATACCATCATACCTCCGATATAAATAAATACCCAATAATTAATCTTACTCTTATCTTATTCTTCTTTTGTTTTTGTAACGAGAAAGTGCAAAACTACCGCAACGACGATCGATAACTCCATTATTCCATTCGTTTCTCTTAATCATCATCATCATCGTCATTTATTTATTTATTTATTTATTTTTCATCTTCTTATCAAGTCCACACCAAAACTCTATATACCTCTTACGTACATTCTCTGACGTAGCCTAGACATTTTTTCCCTGGCGATGTGATTCATCTAAGGCGATCTCAGAACTGCCACGGAGACAAGCTCTCCTTTTACGTCTTTTACGGCAATTTTGGAATGTAAAGTAATATTAAATCCAATAATAACTGCCTATTCCGTCGCCCATTGAGCCTAAAACTCGTCGAATATTAATAACCCCTCCAAGCACCGATGACACTCCGTCAATTGTCGTTCACGATTTCCTTGCCCTCGTGCTTTAAATACAATTTAAAAATCCCATCTCGATCTTTGTAAAATCAACGTCCGTGAAGCAATCCCTCTGGCATTCAAGTAATTATCTCATCTTAAATAAAAAAAAGTTTCCCATGCACTTTAAGCACATTGAAACACCCGTATCTTTCGATCGTTCATTTTCGTTTGTTTGTTTATTTATTTATTTATTTATTTATTTCACTTTTAACGCATTTTCAATCCGCTTTAACTCTCGGTCTCGTTTATCCCTTTATCCCTTTGCCATTAACTTGTCGACCTGTAAACTTATAAACCAATCAAATAATCACAAATTTACGTCACAGATTTATTATAAAGATTCTCTTCGGTATTCTCTTTGGACTCGAGCTTACCGTCGCGAATATTTATTCGTTAGCCGTAGTAAAAGAATAACGGTTCAAATACTTTATACGGGTAAGAGGCGCTTGAGCGCATCGAAAACGCAAGGTTTACGAGTTTTAGCCGGAACTTAATTCTCGCGGCTTTAAGCAGTTTTATTGATCCAGCGAAATAAGTACAAGTAATGTAAATTAAAAAATCCTCAAACGGGCAATTGATTAATTCCCAATAACCTTGAATCCGCTTCTTAAGAATCAGAACTTTACTCGGGAACGGCATATTCCCATTAATCCCGTCCTTTACGCGCAACAACAACAATAAGCGTAATAACGACAATGATTTTAGAAAAACAAAAACAACAAAAAATTCCGGACAATTAAGTCGCCAAAGCTTTTACTTCTTGGGTACGTTAATCCTCGAGGAGCCCGATGCCTTTGTACGTGAATTTCGCGATCATTTGCCGTTTTACAATAAATATATATATATATATATATACATATATATATTGAGTCAGTGTGGTAAAATTCCAAGTAAATTGATAGCAATTGATAATTGGATAATGGATAAAGTTTGTAAATTTATAAACGATTGATCTATTAAGGAGGTAAACGGGGTTATTGGGGGGAGGCTCGGATGATTTAGCCGTAACGTTCGAGTTGGAAATACCAAAGTTGACGCGAAATCGTTTGCGTTGTTTAGCTTTTCAGGTCAAGGCAAGGCGCCCATGGTACATTTCACTGAAGATGCACAAGCACCTCCAGCGTCTCCGTTTCTCCGTTTTCGTTCATTCATTCATTCATTCATTGTTGTCTCGATCGAGATCTTTTATAAGGAAAGAAGATATTTTTGAATTTTGTCGTCTCGACTAATCGACAAAATTGTCGCTTTATCTTCTTCTCCCTACAATGGCCATTATAAATTTGCCATTGTAAATTAGTTGGTCTCGTCGGGGGGATCCCCACGATTCGGTAGCTCCCGGTGCATTCGTAATCCGCGGTATGCCACGGCAGAAAAGGGGAACCTTTTCTAATAATTCCAGCTCAATTTCAATGAAATAATTAATTGTCCTATTCAATGCACAGCGACGAGGCAAGAAGACATATATTTAATCGGACGGCTAAGTAGTCGTAATTTTTTAATATACGTAGGCACGTCTTTGAGGAGCGAGCGAGGCGGGGCGAGGGTGAGGGACGTAGGAGGGGGAGACCCATTTTCTATTCGCATTATAAAACAATATATAATACGGTAATGGGTGTGTTTCATAAGGTGTATTTATAAAGTGAGGATCGCAGCCGATCGGCAGTAATATTTTTTTGATTCCGAGTTAGATTCTTTTTTGTTCGCCGATACAAGTCGAATGCCGGTACTACATATAAATACATATATATATATATATATTTATAGGTTATTGCGAGCTCGAATACGTAACTAACTCTGGTGAGCAATTACTTTCTATTCCCATTATACGTATAATAAATTGTTCTGATTTTACGTCACCGGGGGGGAGTCTTCTTCTTCAGTACGGTCGGTGTGACAGGATCAGGAGCAGGAGCAGGAGGACGGGGACGGGGGTGGTAGGGAGCGGGTAAGAGGGTAGGGGGTAGGGGGTAAAGGACAAGGAACTTCGAGGCGCAAACGGCTCGCTCGATATTTGCCAATGCGAAGTAGGTGATCTCGGCTCTTTTCAACCCCCCCCCCCTTGTCCTCCAGCCCAATAACCCCAATAACCCCAATAACCCCGCCGGCCCCACTCGGATCCCCTTTCAAAGCACTAATTTACGCGACAAGTGCGGGCGAGCGTCCTCGTGGCCTCGAGCTACGGCCTTTACTCAGTTAAAGGGTAACGATATCGAAGCGCCGGCGATCGATTGTCTTTCAAATGCTGCTCCCCTCCGTCCGAGTTATAATTCGCAAAGGCATCCATCCGCATACTCGCCCACGCTTTAACACATTTAAGGCGGACACTACGTCTTTTATTATGCTCCTCTCGTGCCAAGTTTTACTGAATTTCCTTTGCCATCAAGAATCAAGACGATAACGCGAACGGGAGCTTCTTTGACAAGGTCTTGGCTTGTTTCTTCTCCTTCTCCTTTCTCCTCTTTCACCTCCTCTTTATACTTTTCAATCTCTTATATCGCTCGCTCGCTCCCCCGCCCCCAACCTACACTGTACCAACACTACGGCAAGGTACTTCAATCAACGATGAGGTAAATGTCCTTTAATAATCGTCGGCGCGTTGAAACGTCGAGCTGAAGACCTAAGTAAATCCAGCTATAAATCTTGATTACGAAATTTTTTCCTAGATCAATTCGGTTATACAGTCTTTCGATTCACTTACGATATATTTCCGGCCAAAGTTTTTTATTTAAAGACTTTATATTTGAGTTGCGAAACGACGACTGACGAAGAAACTTCTTACCCTTCGCTTCCCATATAAAGTCTCTTTATAGGGTTTGCGAATAAAAATTTACGACTCCCTCCCTCCCACTTACTCTCGGGCTAGCGAGAGCGCGAGCGCCCTCCATCCCTTCACCCCTCCAACCCCAACCCTGGTTTTTATAAATGATTTATTAACGAAATAAAAAAACAGAAAAAAGCAGAAAAAAAGGCGAGAGCATTTATTAAGCTGTTGATGGGATCAACAAGTTCGTAAACCTTGTCGGAATTGATTTAACAAAAAAAAAAAAAAAAAAGCTCACGATTTCCCATGCGCTCGACGCATCAGATGCACCGGACGACCCTGGAAAAATCCAAGAGAAGCAGAGGAAGATCGACGCGATCGGCTCTATACTTGGAGTGAGAGAGAGCACGTGAGAGAGGGAGGGAGGGAGTGATTAAGGACACCGAAGGCGATTGAGTTACTGTTAAAATAATTCGTGTTGCATTACAAGGATCATTCGATGCGTCGTCTCCTCTCCTCGAGGGGTCATCGCAATCTACGTAATATCTAAATTTAATGTAGCTCCACGGTGGTGAGCTTCTTACCCGGACTACTAAGTGTCTCTATGCATGACTGTATTACCCGCACCTCGTTAACCATATCGGTTGCGATCGCCTATATTTTTACCTGCTTTTATTCTCATAAGGTCTCCGACTGCGAGGGGTGGGGGTAAGCTAAGCTAAGCTAAGGTAAGGTAAGGTAAGGGAAGGGAAGCGACTAACCTCACTTTGCGGAGATCTTCACCTTAGAGACAATATCTTCTTACGTCGACTCGATCGTTTATAATTTTACAATTTTTGTTTTTGTTTTTTTGTTGTTGTTTTATTTACCCTCCCGATGCATTGGCCGAGCGCTTATTTATTCACCTCATTAATACATTGTCTCTTTGCGTAATTATTAAGCGATCCTCCGCGTGTCACTTTCCATACTCTCTCTCTGCTCTCTCTGCTCTCTCTCTCTGCTCTCCCCCCTCCCGCCGCTCCACCCACCGCCGCTCGTTTTATTATGACGGGCATTGAATAGTATTAATTTATCTGGCTGAAGACTCGTTTAGGTAACGTGTCTACTCGATGATGCTTATTTAATTAACTACGACGAACAATGTACTAGCAAGATTTATTTTTCCAATTATTATTAAATACGTTTGCTAGAGTACCTTATTGCCCATTAAATGCATACTTACCTCGCGTAATAATCACAATTTCAATTAGGCATCAATTACCTAATATTGAGCTAACGAAATAGCTTTATCGTAGACTAGAGGTAATACTTCATTTTTCGCCCACTCGATAGTTTCTTTTCTTTTTTTTTTTTTATTCATTCATTTATTCATTCAATTCTATAGCTTCTTCTTCTTCTTCTTCTTCTTCTTTTTTTTGTTTAACGACAAAATTATCCGAGCTCCTTTTTTTAAACGCATGTACGTACGCGTGTTCACCCACGACCGTCACGTAATGGAAAACCTTTAATAAAAAGTACACAGGCTGCGTATATAAATAAATAGATTTACATGCTCGATGCTCTTTTTAAATTGAACGCTCAACGTACCCTGTGTACGTGTGCGCGTGTAGGTGCGCGCGCGCGCCCAATGCACGTTGACACGCATCTAATATTTTAAGTCTAAAATATTTCATTGATAATGGATCATGGATCGAGTTATCCTCGGGCGATTTCATTTTACGTGCCCATACTTTTTAAAAAATATTGAAATAAATAGCATAACGGGATTGCCGAATCACGACTTTGAGCATCAAAGTCCGTTTTTATTTAAAGCAACACGAGCCAACGCTTAAATTGATTTTGAATTAAATGTATTATTCAATTAACTTTAATAACGGTAAATAATTTACTTTGTACACGGAGATTGTCTTGTGTCGAATAATCTATTCATTGAGGTTTTCTTAGGTGAGATAATAGAGACCCCCCCCCACTAAGCGTCGGGGATTACGAGGGAGGGGGAGGGACACACACATATATATATATATATACAAAGTAAATAAATATCCCTGATAATTACACGAAGGTGATTAATATATAAGATAAAACGTATTGAAGAGAAGCGAATGTCGAAAGTAATACGTAAATGAAGCATAAAAAAGAAGAAGAAGAAGAAGAAGAAGAAGAAGAAGAAGAAGAAGTCCTTAAAAAGAAACAGATTAAATGCCTTATTGCACACTAATTAAATGAAATGGTCTTTAAGTTGCCTGAGTGGGCAGGAAGGAGGCTTGTACTCGGCAATCATCGTCACCATCGATCTATTGACTATAATAATCACAGTAACGTCGGCGATGATTACGAGGCGACGGAGGAGGTGGAGGAGGAGGAGCGTCATCGGGTACGAATGCAAATCGGCCATCTGCCTTTTGACGAAGGCATATCGAATAATATTTATTTTTTTTTTTTCGTCAAGCGCTACGAAGGAGGATAATAAATAATAATCGAAGGTTGCGCAAGTCGTCCGCGTGGTGCTGCGGGACTTGGAGGACTTGGAGGACTTGGTGGAGTTGGAGTTGGAGTAGGAGTTGGAGTTGGTGGAGGAGGAGTAGGAGGAGGAGGAGTAGGAGTAGGGGGGGGAACGAAGGCTATAATAAAGTAGATGTAAGAAAAGCTCGTACGAGCGAGCGCAAATATAATCTCGTATTAATTATGAAGTGAGCGCACGGGTTAAGTGCCTGACAAGCTTTCGGATATGATGGAAGGGAGCGGCGGAGACGCAGGCGGAGGTGCAGGAGGGTAGGTTTCGGCGCCGCTGGGGGTCGGGGTCGGTGTACGAGGACGGGGGACTTTATGGCTTTAATAAGACGTAGGCGCGCGAGATTTAAAGGACGGGAGTACGGAACGGGCGGTCTCGGTGGGTCGGAAGCCTTCGAGACCGTCACCGCGATCTCGAGGAGGAGGAGTAGGAGGAGGAGGAGGAGGTCGTCGGTTTAGGGTCGACGAGTTCCCTCCGGTAAACTCTCCAGCTCATCCCTCGTACTTCTCCTTATCCTCCTCCAACTCCTCCAGCGTCCTCGGAGCAGCTTTCCCGGGCTTTGGCGAGTGGCGCCGAGCTGATTTTTGATGGATGAAGACGCTTTCGAGACCAGCGAGCCAGAAAATTAAGGCTTTTTTGGAAGTCCGTTGGACCGCGGCCGGGATAACCTCAGCGGCCTCGAGCACCCGAGCCTTTAACTATATCGAGGACTTTTATTATACGGAACCGGCTCCGCCCGCCCCAACCCTAAATCCCCGTTATTTCTATTTTTCACCTCCCGTGCCCCCCCCCCCCCCAATAACCCCAATTGGCTGCTCATGTGGCTCTTAGTCTTGTGGCATAAGCGCGCTCGTGCGCTCTTACCAACAACCCGTGCCCAAATACTGTCTAATTGCTTATCAATATTAGACTCGAGTGCTATAATTAAATTAAATGCCGTGACGATTAAATTAATACCGCTTACCTTCTCTCTCTCTCTCCATCTCTCTCTTAAAATGGATGTATTACATGATTTTAATTTTATGTAACTGCGTGTAGACAGAATAATCTACGCTCTATTACCGGCTCTTATTAATTATACTCGTATTACTTGTTTTTTTTCCCCTTCTCCTTCTCTTCTCTTCTCTTCTCCTCTCTTCTCTTTTATGACCTTATAAGCTGTCGGTGTCGATGTACGTAACGGGCGGGGGGAGGGGCGCTAACGTGTTGGTGCGGCTTAGAAATAACGACGTACCGACAATGTATTAAAAATATCCCGCATACGGGGAAGGCGTAAACGCATCCTCTCCGCCCCTCCCCTTTAATTGTATTATTCCGTATTTAATGCGAGCCATGGAGGAGCCGAATAATTTATCGGCCATTAGAACATGTAAGAGCTCAAAGAGACTTGGGCTCCGGTTAATCTTAATTTTACGCGGGAGAATAATGTCGGCAATAAAAACAGCAATGATTAAAGCAATGATAGAATTTGCGATGGGAGTTTTTAAGGAGTAAGCCCGTTCGTTGCAGGCGCACGAAGATGGGCCAATTGACAAAACTGCATTGAGACGTAAGGTTGTTGTATGTGTCGGTCGACGTGGGGTTATTGGGTGGGGGGCTAATAAATTTTCAATGCGAGCCATTGTTGAGGATTCGGAGCGAACGGAGATAGATAATCCTTTTCCCCGACTCTTACCGACTCTTACCGACCCCCACCACCGCCCCTTACCTTCTCTCAAATTCGGTCGTTTAAAAGTACGGACGGCAAAGTAAGTGACTGGGGCTAAAAAGGAGGAAGAAAAAGCCTTTCCCGTCCCCTCGTGAAGTAAGTTCGAGCTCCTCGCTCTCGCGAGTGCTTAAGAAAACATTATAATGCCTGAGCCGAATGCAATTCAGTGATAATACCGACAGTACTGTTACGTAATGATTGGAATTTAATATTAAATACGTGCTCGCTCGGTACAAGCCATTCCGCCTCTCGGGCAGGTTAAAGACAGAGAGAGAGAGAGAGAGGGGGGGGGAGAAAAAAAATGAAAAAAGAGAAGAAAGTCCCTCGCGCTTATCGGTAATGTATCAAAATCCTATTCACTCCGATAGATTAAGGAGCGATCTTGGCACGAAGAATTTTATTATTTTACACGATACGTCAGATTCGTGCTCGTATTAAAAAAGCAAAATATAGGATATGTGTGCGCGCGTGCGTGTGTGCATACGTATATCGTTATATCAGGCATAGCTTAGCTAGTTTTCAGCTGGTGATGAAATCCCGTAGGCCGACTAGGCATTCGAAGACGCGCTTTTATTGTCATTTCTCGTAATAATAATAATGTTCCTTTTACTTTAGCACGTGATAAGGCAATTTCCCAAGCCTTTTTCGCATCGGTAATATTATTAAATAATACCCGACTGCAACAGGCCAGATAAGGGATCGGGATTTTACTCCAATGCGACGATCAAGAAAGAACTGAGGGGCTGAATTATTATTAGAAAGAAGAAGTAGAAGAAGAAGTAGAAGACGAAGTAGATGAAGAAGATGCAGTGTTTACGTAGTAAAGATAAAGCGGCGAGTCTCGATTAAGAAATCTGTAAAGAATTCGATTATAATGCTCGGCTGGGAAGCTTAATTTGTCGATGTAGTTATAAGAACTGCATCTGATAAAGCTGTTAGAGCTACAAAGGCTTTGTTGCCTGGGCTCCCGCTGATGTTTAATATTTGCGAGCTTGAGGCTGAAAGTCGTCGTCGGCTCTCTTAATATGACAATGGAGCCTCCATCTCTCTCTCCATCTCTCTCCATCTCTCTCTCCGTCTTAGTTTTATTGCTCGTACTCTACACGAGTCAATTTAATCCAAAACATGTTTAAGCCAAAACAATATTCTAATTACATTGCCTCGGTATCATTAGGATTTATTACTTGGCCCCCCCCCCCCACCCCCAAAGCAATTGTTAGCTTTCAAAGTCCGCTTTCATTGACAGGTACGTAAACTTTTCTCCCGCTCTCTCTCTCTCTCTGTCTCTGTGCCATTACGAGCCATTATGAGAGCTGGGGTATCTGGAAATTCGTATGGATAAATGAGCTCACCGGTTTCATTGACTGCCGATCGTATTAGGACAGATGGACGAGAAAAAAAAATAATCTTATTTTATCGTACGCTTACGAATTGTATATGGATGATTCGTAGTCTGGAGCTTACGTATCCAACCTTTTTTTTTCTTACGCATACGTGGTAACGCTCGCTTCGTGGTTAAGGAACCTTTCTCTTATTTGTCAGCCTCGTCGTCGTCGTCGTTACGTCGATAATGTGACTTTCCTGCATTTCATTATGTCCCGCGCGTTCGTCTAATATCCCGGTATTAGAAATCATTGGCGGACAGGCCGCGGACCGGATGGATGGCACGATGTCTTTTCTTTTACAAAACGCGTACAATGCACATTGTGAATTCGGTCGCAAGAGCCGCATCAATCGCCCCGGAAATAATATTATAAAAAAAATATTACACGACTCGTCGCTAACCCCCATTAGTTCGTTCGTTTACTCTTGCAGTTTATCGAGCGTTGCGTATATATTTTGGCTAGTGAAACGAGTCTCTGCGAATTGATAAGACTTGACTTGAGACGGAGGAGCTACGTTACAAGAATACCTTAAAGGGCATTCGCATGTAAATATACGCGTAAAGATTTATTAGAGGAGAGAAGTAGGAAGAAGCGCCAGGAGCTTAGTGCAGATGGTGCTCGTGGTGCTCGTGGTGCTTTTAATATATACAAGGCCTGTCAGGAGTAGTGAAATTCGTCAACGAGCTTAAAATGTTCGAGGAGCACAGGGTATATAATAACGTAAGGCAATACAAATACGTAATTCACGCGTACGTGACTACAGTTTAAGAAGCTCAAGCCATGCCGTCAAGTATTAATGCGACCCGAGTGATATAAATTTCCCTCCTCCCGGCCTTTTCCTCCCGCAAAGAAAATCGTTACCCTACCCCTAGAAAGAAAGAAATAGAAAAGTCATTAAAGTCTGAGATCTGCATTTAAAGGGAGTCAGTGGCTGTTAATGATTGCGATTAAAGGGAAAGGGGACGTGGGGGGCCCGTGGCTCTTTAAATGCAGCTTTGCCCAAGGAGCGTAATTGCATTGCTGTATTGACCGGGGGGAAGGAAATAAGCGAGGACTCTCTGCTCTCTGCAGTGGGAGTACTTTTGTTTTGTATTTTTGCGCGCGCTTAGCATACTAAGTGTCGAATGGAACGAAGTTATCACGGCGCGGTTACCGTCACGGACGACTGAAAATCCCGGAAAAACTACTCTGCTTCGTGTTGGGGGGGGGGGGGGGGTACAGAGGATCGATGTTATTACTACGAGAAACGTCAAGGACAATCACTCACTCTCACGTGAAAGAACCTATTATACTCGCATTAACCCTTTAGCTTGATTGGATTGGGCCGTTTATGTAATTGTCGTAGGTTCGTGGGGCCCGAGAGCGGGCCATTATTCGAACGGGGCTGTTCTTCAATATACATTTGTCTTACATATTCGTATATGTTTTGGGGAAGGGGGCGAGGGGCCGGAGGTGCGCTCGAGGTCGGCCGAGCGCACGGCGGCATCTGCACACAAGCTTTCCAGCTAACGAATCCGAGCGTGGAGGTATAAGGTATACGCAGTCGGGGAGCGTGTACCGTGCGCGAGTACCACTCTCCTCCGGTAGAGAGAAAACTTATCGACGGTAGTGACGTAGGTATTTATTGGGAGGCGTCGGTAACGTAAGCACCTACAATTCTCCCATTACTTTATCACAAAATAAAGATAGATAGATAGATAGAGAGAGCGCGAGAGAGCAGATTGTAGGGGTGGTTGGGGTTATTCCGAAGATAATGTAGCGATTGGAGAGGGGCGGAATCCGGACGCGCACTTACGCGAAATGGAACCTGGAGTCCGGTAGTAGTAGGGTGGAAGGTTATTGGGGTAGGAGGGAAGGGGCGAGGTAGCTCTAGGTATCGGTAATGGGTAGGAAGGGAAGCGAGCTACCCCCCGGGGGGGTTCGAGCGAAGGACGTCGCCTCGAGCGTAAACGACACGACACCTCGAGGTAAGGTCGAGCATTAGAGCCGGGGCGATTATGCGCGAGGTCGGCGGTTCTAACGCAGCGGTGTTCATCTGAGACGGGAGTGCAGCGGCCAAGTCGGTAAGGAGAGAAGGAGCCGGGGGCCAAGGCCTCGGCGCCGATCTCCCGGCCGAGTTCATGCCGATTCCCAGAGCGCGAGGCCGACCCTAGAGAAAGATCTGCCATTGAGTCAGAGCGAGAGAGAGAGAGAGAGAGAGAGAGAGAGAGAGAGAGAGGCATTTAAGCTGTCGGTGTCGTGATTCCTCGTTGCGTAATAGTCCAGGACGCCACCGCCACCGCGGCTTTAGAATAAACGCCTCGCTATCAGGAGCATCTGCGCGCACGCACACTCACGCACACGCACCTACACACATTGTTCCCCGAGCCGCGTCTATCCTTCTCTGGGCGGCCCAACCCGGCCCATCCACACACACACACACCACCGACCCACCCACTCGTTTTCAGAACCGCTCAAAAGTCAGTCGGATTTTATGCCCGCGGTTATCTGGGTGGTTACCTGGTCTGGCCTCCCGGGCTCAAGCCAATGACGACGACGACGACGACGACGACGACGACGACGACGATGATTCATTATTACTCCTCGGGAATAAAATACACATCCGAATGACTATTACAATCACCTCGATTACCATCTATTTATTTAGCTTATTAAAGTGATCTTAAGCTCGCGACTCTTCTTGCACGTTATCTTTCTTTTGAAAAATCAATCTCCCTCTAAATCTAATTTAATACAACATTCGCTCGTCGATCGTCCCCTGCCGGGATTAATCAGAATCAAAAGCTTCGAATTCTATTCTCGGCCAATGGATTTTTTTACATTTTTCTTTATTCCTTTTCTTTTCTTTTCTTTATTTCTTTTCTTTTTCGTATCCATTCGTCAAGAAATTCGTCGCTTCAAGAGCGAAGTGCTTCCCCCCCCTCCCCCCACCTTCATCCAATGTAATATGTATGAGAGAATTGTTTGTATTAACGGTTCGCAAACGCAAATATACGTTATCAACTGCTCGATACGAGAACGACGGAAAATTACAAAGGACCGTTATTTTTTTCTATAACCGCAATAATATAATGAAGCTTTGAGGTATTCCTAGGCTCGTTATTGCAAGAGACGTAATTTCCCCGGGTTCTCTGACAATTCATTCAATACAAAAGGGACAGAAAAAAACATAAGATAAGATAAGCACAATACATGATTTAAATGGAAGGTTAGCGGCTTTCGGTTTCCATCGTCCCCGTCATCGTTATCCTCTTCGGCGAGGGATTACGTATCATTTGCAATCTCCAGTCCGAATCTGCCAATTCAATTGAAACGGGAATTCTGTAACCAGAAATTCTTCATATATATATGCAAATTCTAGATTGAATTATTAAAGCAGCCTTTACGTGGGATAAAAGTTTCAGTTCAATTGATAATTACGCGAAATGCGCGGCTGCTATGCTAATGGAACAAATTCAAGGAACAGCTTATCTCGTTCATAAACATTGCCGAGCTACGTAGTAATAATAAGTAATAATAAGTAATAAGTAATAAGTAAGTAATAATAATAATAAGTAAGTGAATAAAAAGAGAGATATAATTGGGAAATATTAAATTGTATGTCACTCAGAGGGGAATATGGCAATTGAGGAATAATTATCTTGGATCGCATAATAGTAAATGGTTGAGTGGATTTTCTAATAGACGGATGGGGTTATTGGATGAAAAGTAATTTCGCAAAGGATGACCCGGCGATGTCGGCATCGTAATCATAATAACGTAGGCGCACTTTCAGTTCTTGATATTTGAGAAGCAGAGAGTGAAGCGAGGTTTATGAAATTCTTACTTCTTAAATTGTTTTGTTAAATCGAGTAGTAATTAAGGGAAGTACGGAAGTAGTAAAGTCAGGAAGGGAGAGGTCCGATCGCTTATATACTAATACCGTAATAGCGGCTATTTATTGATGGATCATTAAGGAATGCGGGATAAATAATCGTGAAATTCGTGAAAAGGGAGGCATCGTCGCCCGGCTATTGTTAATAATAATAATAGGTCGTATCTTCGAAGCTGATCCGGTAGATCGCGATCGAGCAGCTTTAACAAAGGCCATCGGAGCTCTGTGGCCTATCGATCGGCCTATCGGTCCGTGGATCGTTGCCGCGGGGCTCCGTCTGGGTAGAGCAAGTGCTGCTGCGCCTCTCACTCTCTATCTCGCGAGGTCTCGTTCTCACAGCATCCGAAGGGGGGGGGGACGTGCGCGGGCCGTTTATCGGCCGACATGACAAGCCCCGCCGGCATGTCGGCTCGGATTTTTCGCATCGGCTACCTGCATCTGTTGCCCTGCCCTGCCCTGCCTGCCCTGCCCTGCCCTACCTTCCAACCCCCCTCCAACCGGGATACGATCCCTCGCTTACTCCATTCCTCCACCATGAGCAACGACCCGGCATCCTTCAAATACCCTTTAATTACGTTAAATTGCATTGCGAGGGTTCTACGGTAGCGGCGATTGCCGTTAATGAATCCTTATCACCTGTCTGTGCGTTGCCGAGCGGGAGCCTCGGCCACGGGGAAGCTGCGCCCGATGAATATTCATACCGACTATTATTCCGCCGTTCCATTGATCGGCGCTTCCTTCGTCATTAGAGTCTCTCGTTTACATACACAAATACACGTTTAACCATACATTTCCTACGGGAATCGGGGAGTCTCTGTAAACGGAAGCCTTACCCCAATAACCAACGGGACTTTCCCATGGCTGTGAAAAATAAGCTCTTATCGATCATTGCCACGTTCATTGATAAATCGAGCGATTAGTGCGATAATGATCCATTCGTTCTTATCCATCGGATCATTGTACTGGGCATGACTGTGCCCGTCGATTGACAAGAACGTCGCGCGGATACTCGGCGATGAATTCGGATGAAAAGTCCGATTCAACAGAAGCTTATTAACTTATTCGAATAAGATCTCTTGCCGTAAACACGAGATTCGTTGTATTAAAACTTTTTTTTGTATTAAAACGTAAAGACGTAATATTCAGGCCGACGTTTCGCGTGTGAATTCGTTATGGGGGAAAAAAAGCATGAATTATGTCCAGGATCCAGGGATACAGACAAATTTCTAATAATAAATCGTAAACGACGAGTCGAGGGATTATTATTATTATACGAATTTTCTTTATTAGAATATTAATTCATTGTGAGCAGAAGCAGAAGAAGGTTTGATGATTTTAACGGGGATCTAAGGGTTTAAGCACTTGCCTCGCAATTTCCTAAAACGAAATCAATACAGAATATCATCGTCGATATTGTCAATAGAAAATCGATAGAAATACGACGAGCTCAAGCAAGTAATTATAAATAATATTGCTGATAGTGAATCGATTAACTATGACGCTATCTTTGAGAATTAAATGATGATTGAATATTAAATGGTCAGGAGTGAGGAATGAAGTCAAGGTTTGCGAAAATGTTCTATTATGTTCGAAATGGCAATAAAATTATACATAATTTCTGTAATAAATCGTTTAATAATAAAATTAAACCCTTTTTAATTAATTAATGCATAACGTGAATAACGACCAAGCCAATTAAAAAGTAACGCAACGGTTTTTTTTTTTTTTTTTTTTTTAATTTAATAAATATGTCGAAATAGCACGAGCGCCCGTTGTATTTAGCGCAATTGTCAATTCTCACAAAAGAATCCTCGTTTCGTAGATTATTGTCGTCAATGCATTATCGATCTCGATCGTTGTCCATTTTCGGCGGCTAATTTGTCGATCGACATTCAATATAAACTTTCATTCAACTTAGTATTCGTCGCTTCGACAAATCAACTTTGTTATCGTAGGGCTCGACTACGATATACGTATAATGACGTCTATTCTATCTATGAAAATACGTATTATGCCGTTTCGAATACGTATTATTCGGTAAAAAAAAAAATATATATATATATATTTTAAAATTTTTATCGAAGCTAAGGAAATTCTATTATTATTTATGATTTACGACGCGAGAGGTCGTAACGCTGGCAATTATCATTGATTAATAATTTATGATGAATAATTGTCGCCGGGCTCCTTAATATTACAAGTACATTGTATAACCGTGTAAATAAACGAACAGATTCCAGACGAACAACGCTTCGTAATTGAATAATAAACGAAAGTCGCCGTGGATTTACGCAAGAACTGCCGGTTGTATGGTCGGATCATTGGATCAGCATCCCCGTATCCGTGACGCTTTAACGGCACGTTTTAACGCAATCTATTCCAATGGGAATAGATAAGTCATGTGTTTCTGTCGACGTCCGTTGGCAAATTAAGGGACTCGTCGTTTATATATATATACGTATATATATATACGTATGCGTGCTATGTCACGTGGACTAGTGCACTGTATTTAGTGTCGAATATACAAACAAAGCCTTTGTTACCTCTTGTTCTCATGGAGGGGATGGCGGGATAAATAATTGTTACGATTTATGTTTATGGTGGTTGCGCGATCCCGACAAGGTCTTCGCCTTCGGTCTTCGATTTCGGGGATTATACCGTGACGCAGACGTTCCATTCAAGGTCGTGGCTCGAATAGGATGAAGAAGGCCGCGCGAATACAAAATTCCCCGTCCGTTTCTTTATTTCCGATCACCTTTATGTCCGGATCTCTCCGAATGTCGTCAATCAGAGTACGAGGACGAGTCGACGAGGTGCCAGGTACGACATTCTATCCAGAGAGTGAGAGAGAGAGAGAGAGAGAGAGAGACGCTTCGCAATCTACGATTCCCATTAGAATTTCCGTGTAATTTTGAATATTGCCGCAAAATATTATTAACATTACAATGTCAGTTGGGGTTTTATTTATTTATTTATTTATTTATTTATTCCAAGGGCTTGCCTCCTTGGAATACAGGGACGCCGATGTATGTATGAGGAGTGGGGCTTTTACCTCGTTACATTGGATATTATTTGCATTGGATCGTCTTGTAGGTTCCACGGCCGCGGGTCAACGTATTCGATTATTAAGCGTCACAATTACATATTCGAAAGTAATGCCGGCTTACATAACGAGAGGAATAAATTATTTCAAGCGTTAATTTGTAATAGAACGTCGCGGGTACGATGTCTGGTGTGTGTGTGTGTGTGTCCGAGTTGCCGCGTCGTTTCAACAATATCTCCTACGACTTTTAGCGAAACGCAGCCGCCATTGGGTAGAAAACATTTATTCCATTGGCTGGGTTGTCGAGGACTCGCTTAGCTTTTAAAGAAAAATGTACATATATATATATATATAGAAATAAATAAATAGATAGATGGATAGATGGATAGATGGATAGATGGATAAGCGGATACTTTGGAGATAAGCTCGGATAAGCTCGAGCAGAGGAGTTGACTTTCTAATGGATATGTGCATTCGATGAAAGCACGCGTGACGAAAATATAATTGTGTAAATATTTTACATAATTCCGCGTTTACGTAATGTAATGATTTAAGCCGTCAGTCGGCGCCCCGATCCATCGGCGCTCCTCGTACATTTAAGATATTATTTTAACGACCGGCATCCTACGCTAATTGTGCAAACGAGATGCGTCTCGCCGATCCAGCTGGAATTCAATATGCACACGCGCGGCACATACAATCGTAGAACATTGTGACCGAAAGCAGTACGCGAGGAATTTGTCCTTTGACCCACATATACTCCCTCGTGTATTGTACGCGTGGCAATCCTACGTTAAACGATGCTTTTTTTGCTTTTTTTGCTTTTAACGACCGCGAAGATCATTCAGCCGATGAATAATTAATTAATTAATTAATTAAGTAAATAAAAAGGCCTTTTATATCTCTTGTAAGACAATGAAGCGCTCGAGGGATAATAAATAATAATAATTAATTAATAATGTTGAATAATAACAATGTAATAAATAATAAGCTCGGGATGGGCCGAAGAGTGCTGCTGCAAAGAGTCTCCAAAGAGTAAAAAAAAAAAAAAATCATTGGATTTGTTGTTGGCGCTCGCTCGTAATTGTATAAAAAAAAAAACGCTCCTTTCCAATGCATTCGACGACTAAATGATTTACAGGACATTTTTTCCTACTTTCATTGGCTATTAGCTGGATATAAATCAGCGAGCTTGAGAGCGCGGTGAGTATCTGTAATCCTCTAATCTTATAGATCGTATCGTCGTATCAGCGGATAAAGGATAATTCTGGAACGATGCCGTACTACGATCCATCAGTCTACGTAGATCTACAATGCGTCCAGCTAGCTCTCTTTCTTCTTCCCTCAAAACCTTGGGTGGGGTGGGGGGGGGGGGGCGTCTCGAAGTAAAATAACCCCAATGATCGAGTCGTTCGATTCGGATTCCTACCCGCAATTAACCGCCGCTTAGTCCCCGATAACCTTCGTCCCCCTCCCCCTTGCAGCGACGACGTGATTTTCTGCTAAAGTTATTAGCAGAATGCGATCTCGACCGGAGAGTCCTCGCCTAGAGTGCTCGCGTAGAAAGTGCGACCCGCACCGTATAACCGTAGCGTAGCTGGGCTCGGCAGCTGGATTTAGCTGGAGTTTATAAGGATCCGAGCCACTTGTCTTCCACGATCCGCGGCCCGATCCTCGGTAATCGGTAATCGGGACTCGTTACCATCTACATCGAGAGCGGCTACGAGAGCGCCGAGTGAGAGGCCGAGTAGTTAGCCGCGGATCGGCACCCAATAACCCCAATAACCCCAATAACCTCTATTCGCCTCCATGCCTGCCCGGTAAATCCACGCTTCTTCACCCGTCGATCGCACCTTCGAAATCAATACTCTTCTTATTTCCCCCCAAAAAAAAAAACCCGAAGAATCCGGCATCTTCCTAGGCTTTTTTACCTTCCTTTTTTTTCCTCCTCCTCCTCCTCTTCTTCTTCTTCTTCTTCTTCTTCTTCTTCTTCCCCAGCTTCGCGAAGTAGTTACGTAACCGATAGATCTCATTACTTTTGCGGGCCGAAGGAAAAATATGCCGTACAATGTTACTTCACGTCGTCTGACACACCTACGATGCACGATCAAAATATATCCTAATAAGAATGTGTTAGATCATCCACGTGCTCGAGCGAACGCTGAATTTCACTTTCTTTAATCCTAAATTTAATATTTGACATTCTTTATAAATTTCAACTCCATTCGCTTCAAAGGCATTACGTCGTGCCGCAACCGTTTATTTATTTATTTATTTATTTATTATTATTGCTTTTGTTTTGTTTTTGATCAACAAGCGATTAGAGAATTATTTACAAAAGTAGCCGAGTTTGTAGTTTTTGCGTCGAGTGGATCCCAAACAAGATATACTGCATATCGTAATACGATAACGATATATACAGTTTGTTGGGGTTATTGGGGTTATTGGGGTTATTGCTTCGCGCGCGTGCAAAGTGCTTACGGATATTCTTAAACGTTTATTGGGGAATTTGAAGTTTTTTTTTACTGAGAACGTGTACTGAAAGTACCGAATTTCGATTATATCTAAGGACTTTTTGAACATTATTCGCGGCTCCGACAAGCGATACGGACGGACATGCGCACTGGCAACTATCTTTACAATTACATTGATTTAATGCTATAACGAAGAGACGCGTACAAGAGGGAAATACAGTCGTTCGAGATGATCGACGGAATTTCGTATAAAGATGCATTTACTCGAACGGGCATTCTATAGGTAAATAATTATTCTTCGCGGTTTCATTATTGTCCGAATACTAATTGTTTTACAATTCCTGTATAACAACGGAGGATTGTAAGTAAAAAGGAAGGGAAAAAAAAGTAGAAGAACAATTACATCCCTTCGAGTCCGTGTAGAGGAATAAACGTAGA
Organism: Ceratosolen fusciceps; assembly: GCA_018883505.1. NCBI lineage: Eukaryota > Metazoa > Arthropoda > Insecta > Hymenoptera > Agaonidae > Ceratosolen > Ceratosolen fusciceps. The sequence goes on from RCIC01000016.1 coordinate 2,920,691, forward strand.
AAATATCGAAGTCTGCGAGGACTTGAATGATCTCGATGATTTATCGGGGCTTTTGATGTATAAATTATGAGTTTATCGAAACTTTGGATGAAAGAAAGATGTTGTTTGCGGTTCACTGATTCGCGGGGGGGGGGACGATAAATTTCGCTTGAATATGTGTTTTATTACATATTCGGGGCTCGTCGTTATTCGCTTCTGCGAGATCAGTGAAACGTAAAAAGCTTCGGGCCAATGGGGAGTCTTGGTTCGCGGAGTTTCCGAGCGAGCGACCCGGGGCTCCCCAATAACGAGCCGCTGTCGTTGATCCGCTATTGGTCAAGTGTGGTGGTGGTGGTCGTGGTGGTCGTGGTCGTGGTGGTGGTGGTGGCGGTCGTGGTGTGGTGGTGGTGGATGGCGGCGGCGGTGCAGGAGGAGGACGACGACGTCGAGGAGGAGGAGGAGGATGACGACGACGTCGAGGAGGAGGACGGCCGATGCAGAAGGTGACGTCGGGAGGGGTGGGGAGCCGATCAACCCCCGAGCTTGGAAAATCCGTCCTGGAAAAGTAAGTCCTGGCCGGCATCCCGGTTGGCGGTGTCTTCCCGGCGTTGGCGGGGCGCGTCGTCGGAGTAGGAGCGCGTGCCGCGGACCGAAATCCACTTTCCCGGGTTATGTAAAAGCGGCGCGTCGCGCTGCGCCTCGGCGCCGCTATACCGGCCGAGACGCGGGTGTACCGGGTGCACAAGTGCGCGTATAAAGATCGCCCGGGCCTCGTGGGCCCGAGGAGTCTCTCGCGGGCCTCACTGCTGCTTCGACGTTGGCCGGCACCACCAACCACAGCTGCGTACTCCTCCTCGCAACCGCGTCCACGCGACCACGTAGCCGAGGTGTTCCCGTAGGAGGAGAGACCACGACAGGGTCGTCCTCGCCACCCTCGCTGCCTCGCGCCACTGCAACTTTTTTCGACGACGATCCGACCGACGAGGTGACCGCGATGCGACTCCTGGTGAGTGACTATTGCGCGACCGCCCTTAAAATCCCTACGACCTCCAATCCCTTACCGATCCACGTAATCCCCTAGCTTGCACAATTCAGCTGACTGGTACGGGAGCCAAGTCGAGCCAGTGATATTTCCAAAATTAACAAATACTTGACGATTTAGCCTCGAGCCTCGTTACCTAAGCCTCCTTCCCTAACGAAAAAGTCGTATAGATCACGTAATTTCTCGAGCTCGCGACGAGCTCGAGCGGCGATCGACCGGCAGTCCTTCGATTCCACCACCACCCCCTCCTCCTCCCGCCTCCTCGCTCCCTCTCCCTCACAATAAGCCCAAAATAATTTCATTATCACGATGTCTAAGTAGCCGACAGACTAATTATAATCCGCGGAGTGCGGGATCCTGTCCTCGCGCGAACAATCCCGAGATCCGATAAGCAGCTTAAGACGAGCCTCCGCTCCTCCCCCCCCCCCCACTAACTCTTCTCAATCTGTTTCAATCTCTATTCGTATTAAATATACGACGCGACGCTTACTTCGATTCGCTTGAATTGAAGTCGCGTAGCGATTGGATCTACAGAATCGATCCAATTAACAATAAGGTAATAAGTCTCGATTCAGCCTCCTCTCCCCCCCTACCCCCCGTCACTCTGTTCGGTTGTATGATATAACCTAAGAGATTTAGCGTGCGCGATAGCTCGAATCTCGCAATATTTCGACTCACTGACGGACAATGACGAGAGCTCATTCGTCCAATGAAAACGATTTGAATTTCAATAACCTCCCGGATTCCGTTCAGCGCTCCTCACTCATTGATATACGCTAAAAAGGATAACGATCCCTTGTTAATTAAATTCCGTTTGCCCGTTCACGACTGCAGTTAATGTATTTAACGAAGTGGTGCCTTTAGCCTCGTGAGATCTTCAATCCTTTAAACTAAACACTGTTCAATGAGATGATCTAAGCCGCGTAAACAATGCAAGATGATTGCGTACTACTACTACTACTACTACTACTACTACTGCTACTCGTCCACCTCGTAATACACGTACACAGGACATTTCACTTTTGCTCTCGTATTAAAAATCGTATATTCGTTTCATTAAAGGGTTATAAATTTACACTCCAATGGCATTCGGTCACGAATGTCTTTAGTCAACGGTATAACGTTACAAGAATATCGGCTCACGTTACCGTCTGATAATTATGAGCCATTATCGATAATACGTAAATGGCTTGCGCCGCATAGATCCTGTCGGTCGATCGTAATATCCGTGCGGGATGATACTTTTCCGTCCTTCCGACATGTCCTGCAATCCTTTTCCTATACTGCTTCGTTTGCCGAATGAAACGTGCACGTTACGGCCGAAGATCCAGCAAAAGATACGCTCGAGTGGGAAAGAAAAATGATCGAGGAGAAATTTATTATGAAGAACCATTGAGGAAAAATGTATTTGCTGCCTCGTTGATCACGATCGATGACCTAATGAATTATTCAGACGGCCAGTCGGCCGCCGAGGTTTAGATTTATTCAATACCTGGCGATCGAAGTGGATTTTTATAGCGTAGTAGAGAAATAAAAAAAACGTAGTGAGACGTAGTGAGACGTAGAAGAAGAAGAAGAAAAATAAAAATAAATAAATTGAGAAACTACTCGAAGCAGGAGATCTCAATTAAAGAAATTCCTCGGTAAAGGTCATTGCGTAAGGCATTCCGAAGAATACATCCCAAGAGCTTATTGCTCGCTCTGATCTTAAATATTCCTCGAGTCGCGCTAAAACGGTTGTAATCGCTAGATCCCGCTAAGCGATTGATTAATCAGTGCCAACGAGCCTCCCCTGACCTTGCGACCCGCCCCTCTCCCGTCCCACCGATCCGGAACAACAAAAACACAAGAAGCGCGATAAAGTCATCGAGTCCCCCCCCCCCCCAACCCCGGACTCATTGACGGCACCTCCTCGGGCGAAGGGAGGAAGGGAGGGTGGGAGGGAGGTAGGTAGGTCTTTGACATCGATCCTCGATCGACGGGGAGGCTGTACTGGCTGGCGTCTCGTGGAAGTACCGACGATTTATTGTGATCGCTGATCACAAGGCCGAGCGCTACCATCCGTAATTGCGAGCCCCCACCCCATCCCCCCAAGTATTTATTAGCCGCAATTACCACTTGGGCAATACGATTGACGGGACTGAGGAGGAGGGGGAGAGGGACGACGACGACGCTTGCGACTAATCATCAAATGACTCTTTAATTTTATTGGTTAACTTATTTTTATGATTTTTCGAATCGTTATTGCAATCGCGGCAACGATCTTCGTAACTTTTATTTTTACCTTAAACTCTACGTTCCTCCTTTCCATTGATTTTCTTTCTTTCTTTCTTTTCTTTTCTTTTATTTATTTCTTCATTTATTCGCTCGTTCGTTCATTTAATAGTATTTGTCGTGCGAGAACGTCGTCTTCTGGAGCTCCGAACCTGGCTCCCTTTACGTTTACGTTTACGTTTACCTTTACGAAAGTAAACGATGGTACTTTTTTTTATATTTTATTTCTCCAAGGACTGATGTACCGAGTGGCCTGCGGTCTTTATATTAATTATCCCTCGATTATCGAGATTTATATATCAATAACGTATTTCCAAAGCTTTTGTAAGTAAATAGGACTCAGGTCAATGTCATCGTTAGCGAGGATTGCCATTACGGATAAGCTTAATGCAGATAAATTCAATTCACGGACCTTTTACCGCGTGTGTTCCGTTGTGAAAAATCCTGAAATACAATTTCTCCCCCCCCGCCCCCCGCCCCCACGCATAAATAGACATTTCATAACGTGCATTTATAATCCCAAGTGCGAGATATACATATTTAATAAGAGTATCGGTTGTGTGTGTGTATGTCGGCACCGCGTATTTATAAAGAATCACACGCCCGTACATTTTTTACTAAAAACGTTATTTTTTTTTTTCAAAATTTTTCTTTTCTTTCGACTTTTCTTTCGACGTTGATTGAAAAACTGTTCTTCGTTCGATTCGTCTTCGTTCAAAATAATGCGAATCGCTGTACGAAGGGAACGTTGTTGGGCACGCGCATGCGCGAACACGTGCGCGCGCATCGTCTCCTTCGGATTTAGATTTCAAAGCTTTGTCAAATATTTAATAAGTGAAAGGATAATTTCAGGTGCCGGATAAGTTAAGTTTTGTCATTGTAACATTGGGTTTTCAGGATAAAATAAAGCTCGTTTTCTGGCAGTTACGAATGCATGAATATCGAATGACTTTAATAGGATGGATTGTTTGTTTTTTTTGTTTTTTGTTTTTTTTGGGAAGACGAGGACCGAAACTGAATACCCGAACGTTGTCAAGTGTGCCGCAATTATCGCAAAGCGAGGATTAATATCAATAATGCCCGTGATTTATTCTACGCGTTATTGATCAATGCCTGTCTGTATCAAGAGAAGGGGTGTCTGAGAGAGAGAGAGAGAGAGAGAGAGAGTGGGGAAAACGTTACGTAATGCCGAATTTGTTGAATTTCGCGAGAAATGCACGTAATTCGAATGCACGGAAAAACTTATAAGGCTTTCGATTGCAGCTGATAATGGGGTTATTGGCGACGAGTCACTGCCAGGACGACCTCTTCCGCAAGCCAGAGAAGATCATCAAGTCGTCGAACGACGTCGGCGACAAGCTCGGCAATTACGCGTTCGTCTACGAGACCGAGGGCGGTATACTCCAGAAGGAGGTCGGCTCCCGGAAGTACGAGGGCACGGACGCCGAGACCCAGCTCATCCAGGGCTCCGTACAATACAACGCGCCGGACGGCACACCGATCGCCCTCAGCTGGACAGCGGACGAGTTCGGTGCCCAGGTCTCGGGCACCCACCTGCCCACCCCGCCGCCCATACCACCGGAGATACAACGGGCCCTGGACTGGCTGGCCAAGCAGCCGAGCACCACCGAGGAGCCGAGCACGAGCCGACCGAGCTCCTCGACCCCCATAAGCCCCGTCCTCCTCCGCCAGCAGTTCAACAAGCCCCTGCCCTACAGGAGGCAGCAGTTTTAACCGGCCCACACGCTCCCTCCTTAGCCCTTAGCTTTCCCTTCTATTCTACGTTTATCCTCAGCCATATGCCAATCCCAATCGACTATTCCTCCTACCTGCCGCGCGCCTCCTTTACCATCAAATTTTCGACCTTCAAATTTAAATTATTGCCCACACCATACACCATTGGTCTGCTCGGTACAATTACACGCATCTCATTTCCCAGGATTCCCAGCTGAATCCCTTAAGCGCCGGATTCACATTTATATATACATTTATACGTATGCGTGTGTATACATATATATGTATATATCACGCAGTATAGGGAGCAATTACTTCCGGAAACGATTACGATGTACAAATACGCTCTAGGAATAATCATAAGCTTTTAAGCGACCTTCGATTCCAATACTTTGACGAAATAAATACATTTGTTTTACAAAAAATCCTTTACGATTATTAGATCTTCTCTCGATATACTCCGTACCCTCGATCATTTCTGCTCTACACGTTATTACCTTACGTGTTCGTGTACCAAACATGACTCTGTAACAAATTTTATAAAAGAAACGACAACGACAACACAACGACAACAACAACAACAACAACAAATGCGTATATTTAATGTATAACCGTACGAGTAAAGGACTTGAGGTGTCATTATTGAAACGGAGATCTATTACCAGGTGAGCTTTAATAAATTCGTTTACCGATCGATATTAATTATTGAACGAAGTCTGGCAGCGAGTGTTAATAAACTCACGATGGATAAAATCAAATTATCTTTGGAGACTTTGACGGAACGATGATAGATGTCGTACATGGTTTACTGAAATTCTTTAATCCAAGCGGCTATTCGAGGATTTCTATCCCAGCACGGGATTCCATTACTAATTAGATCATTCGCAATGGTAATCCTTACCTTTTATTATTCAATCGTTCATCCTTCACTGGAAAATCAATTGTTAATCAATTACGAATTATTAATAATTAATATTCTTATTTATACGTGCGCGCACATATGTACGTGTAATTAACAATAAATTACGTACAAATCATTTTATAAATTAGGTATTAAAACAATTAATAGTATGGAGTTAAATTGTTTGTAAAAGAAAAGAGAGAGAGAGAGAGAGAGAGAGAGAAAAAAAATTATCCATTTTGTTCATAAATAATAATTGTTCGCAATGATTGATGGCAAAGCCATTCTCCTGGTAATAGCAATTTATTTTATATAAAATTTTGAAATGCAAATTTCTAAGCATTCATTAAGGAATCATCTTCGTCGGAGTTAGGCATTTTTTCCTTTTTTCTTTCTTCTTTACCAAAGCGAGCCGTACAATGTATTATATGTATTATTATAATATAATCTTCTGAGCTTGCGTGTTTTTTTTTTTTTTTTATAAATTGCACGTGAAATTACTCAATCAGTCAGCGCAACAGTCATTTCTAATAACAACATGAAATTATAAACTTTATATCGGATCGGATGAGTGAATTATCCCTTCATTTGACTAAATAATATCGCCAGGCAATTTTTTTCCCCTTTTTCATTTCGTAATTTACAACAATAACAATCGATTATCTATGTTGTTTCTAATGTCCCTCCAGGCTTTATGCCTCGATGCATTAAGAAATACGACTATTAAATTAAGTAATTCATTATATATATATACAGACATATATATTTGCAAGACATTCGTATGTGATTGTTGAAAATTATACCGATGAAATAAAACTGAAAATTATATTATTAAAATGTAAAAAAAAAATCATCCAGATTATTATCGAGCATTCAATGGACGTCTTAAACGAGGTCGTCTTAAAATAATATTTTCATTTCCATTACCATTAAAAATTACTTCGTTTACAACATTACTGTTATCGACATCTGCTCTCTGCTTCTCTGCTTATATTCGGTTTTACCCGCAAATCAAATCAATATGAAATCCAATGAAATCCAACCCCTTTCCTTTCGATGTACAATAATTAATCGTAACAATGACTCTTTATTAAAAAGCGCTTTCGATTACAAACGTTTAACGTGATCGAAGATAATTATGAATTTATGATTTAGCAGTGATATCGAAGTTGTTTTGTTATTACGTATTTGCGGTCATTACTCATGATTAACGCAAGCGAATTGCTCGCGTTATACGTCGAGTTATTAAATTTGGATTAAGTATAACATGATTGTGACAATTATGTTTTGATTATCGTTCCATTAATTATTGCCTCGATTCGATTCCATAAAAAGTTTTTTTTTCCTCTACTACTACTACTACTACTACTACTACTACTACTACTACTACTACTACTACTACTACTACTACTACTACTACTACTACTACTACTACTACTACTACTACTACTACTACTACTACTACTACTACTACTACTACTACTACTACTACTACTACTACTACTACTACTACTACTACTACTACTACTACTACTACTACTGTCATTCTGTGATTTCAAAAAAAAAAAGAATGTGACGAAAATCAAATAGGAATAGAAATTGTATTGGAATTACGTGTTCAATGTTGACAGTACCCGCCTAGTTATTCAATTATGATTACCGGTATGTTTTATTTTAAAGATCCGTGCAGTGCAGATGTTTAGCTTTCGAGGAAGGAATTAGCTGAGCTCTCGGAGATAAAAAAATAATATGCTCGAGAGCGTCGGAAGAATACACGTGATAAGAATAAACGGCAGATCCGCAATTCCGCAGATGCCGCAGTGCCTGTAAAAAATACAAGAAGTGTGAAATTAGATAGAGAAAAAAAAAGGGGAGGGGGGGTGAGGCTCTCGGCCGTTCTGCGGATTCGTTAGCTGATGGATGAGTTGTAAGGGAAGGGGTCAAGTGACTAGACTAGACTAGACTAGACTAGACTAGACTAGACAGACCAGTGGTAAAGAAGTAAAGAGATCCGAATGCTCGATTGCGTGTGCGTGTGCGTGTGCGTGTGCCGTCGGTCTCGCTCGGTCTGTCCCATTCACTTTCCCATCCACGGCGCGGACACACGCGAGCGCGACGATCCCACCTCGGCTGCTAATCCCCGGCGACATTGGCCCGAGTCCTCAAGGTAACGCCGAAATATTCTTTATATCTCAAAAGGAACGGATATTTCTTTCTTTCTTTCTTTCTTTCCTTTTTTTTATTGTTATTATTTCGGGACGTAGCACGTCGTCGGGTCCGCGATGACGTACCGAATCCGGCGTGACTCCTCCGCCGGCTGAACTTCCATCGGTCTCACCTAGTGAAACGCCGCGATTCTCGCATTACCAATACTTTCACAGTTATATATATATATATATATATGTGTGAAAAATGACCCTCACCCACCCATCACGTTTCATAAGACTCTCAGACCTTATGTCCTTATGATTCAACTCGAAAAAGATTAATACGATGAATAACTCACCCTACGAGGGCGTCGCTCCTTGACTCGATCCTCCACTTGACGTCAACGAGTAGTAACGAGATTGACTCTGGTCACTCGTCCAGGGGGGAACCCATGGACTTATTTCCCTTACTATTGTCGAAATGATAATGACCAACTTTCGAGTTACGTACACGAAATCATAATGTAATGAGGGATCATTACTAAGTGAATCGTTTAGATCGCTTAGAATTACGTGGTACATTTAGTGGATCAGCACGCGATTACACATAATGACATAATCATATTAAGCTTTCCTTATTTAAACGCAATGCGCGGCTCTACTTAAGCGATTTACATTAAATTACAGGCTGCGGAACGATAGAGTTACGCAAAAAATATATATATATATATGGAGAGAGAGAGAGAGAGAGAGAGAGACTACTCTAGATAATTGGAAGTGTAAGTAAAAGTCACCGGATCGCTTAACCTTAAGATCGACTGCAGCTTCTTCATTCAACGAAACGTTATTTTTCAAGTCCATATTATTACTATTGTTATTATTATTATTATTACTGTTATTGTTGTTGTTATCGTTATTCGATGCAACAAGAAGATAGTAGTGGTAGCGCGTCGAATGCACCGTTATGCAAATAAATTAACATCCATGTATTATTGTAATAATATTGTTAACGAGCCGAGCTTCTCTGATACTCTGTTGCAAATATTATTGTCACTGCCGATTGACGGCCATATTGCCGTTGTGACGTTAAAATGTGGCTTCAACTCCATGGAGACGATTGGTACTGCATTTGGATGTTAAGGTATACCAGGATAAAGGGGTTAAAAAAAAAAAGCTGCCAACGTCGTACGTTTATATTTTATAAATATAAATATATACATGTGTGTGTATATATATCTACGCGTGTGTGTGTGTGTCTGTGTGTGTATGTATAAATAATCTGGAAGCACATGAATGGTCTTACAGGATTGGATCAAATCATCGCCGATGCGGCCGACTGATTTGAATAAGAAATCACGTTATCGCAGCGACCGAATGTCGAGGAGTCGCTGACCCCCCGCGTCAAATGCGTAGATCGGTACATAGGAGGAGTAGATCACGCGTTACGTCTCCTGCTACGGCTCTTCCTTATCGACCTTGGGCTCATCCTTAGCGACCGTGTTCTTGCCCGGCTTGTCGACCACGTCGTTCTCCTCGGGATGGGCGGCTATCCACTCGAGTGCCCTCTGCACGCTCCGGGGTACCGGCGGAGGGACCGGCAGGTGAGCGCCCTGGGGCTGGAAGCCGTTCTCGTCGGCAACGTACTTGAGCTCGATGACCGTCCCGTCCGGGGAGTTGTAGGCGAACGCGCCCCGTGCCTGGAACGCGCTCGTCTTGGCATCGAGGTCACGCAGCGAGCCGACCTCCGAGGCTCTGCTACCGTTTCCCGTCTCGTACGACCATTCGTAGGATCCGTCCGGTTTCGGGCCGTCCGACCTCTGATCCAGGATGGCGACGACCTCCTTAGTCCGGGGTGCGGAGTCGTTGGCCGGTGCGCCCCGGGACACCGTCGTCGTCAGACCCACGACCGACAGCACCAACTGTCAAAATCAAAAGGGAACGTCTCGTAATCAAAGACTCTTACGACGACAATGTTATCGACTTAATAAAGGCATTATTATTATTATTATTCTTATTATTATTATTGATTCCCCACCTCCCTCCCCCATCCCTCTCTACCTTTATCAATCTTTATCTAGCTCTGCACGGATCAATCGATCAGTCTGCGATCAGAACAAGTGAACGCTGCGAACGATCCAATGGTCGATTCTAATATTATTACCTTTGCCCAACACTCTCCCTTAACGTGGTGCACGTACACGCGGTACACGCGGTACACGCGAGACCGTGCCGGAGCTCGGCTCCTTGTTCTATTTTCTCGGGCGCGTCGTTTCGTTAATACAGCTTCAGGGCGAAATCGAAGCTTACGGGCTGATACAGCACACGATCGAAATAATCCTCGTATTGTGGATTATTTCGTAACTTTATACTTCAGAAGCATCGGAGCCCACTTAATTGAATACCCGTTGAGCCTGGCATTAAGATTAATTTCTTTTTCTCTCCTTTTATTCTCTGTTGGTTTCTTCTTCCTCTGCTTCTTCTTCTTCTTCTTCTACCTCTGCTTCTTCTTCCTCTGCTTCTTAATAAAATATGAATAATAATTCATCGTAAATAATTTACAATAACCTTAAATAACGATCATAAATTATTGTGCGCAGCTTTTGTTTTTCTTTTTTTTTCTTTTCTTTCAAAGCAAGTTTCAGCTGACAAACTACTTTCGTGTCTCGGGTGTAGACTGTGGACTGTAGATAGACGTTATGACGCATCAACTGTGACTGACTTTCTCTACCCTCGAGCCGTTACGTAACGAATCATCGTAAACGCGCTAATCGGCATACGAGCGCAAAAAATTCAATTGTTACGCTTTCGTTTTGTCGAATGAATGAATGAACGAACGAACGAACGAACGAACCGCTGGTCTTTAAATCAACACGAAACCAGAATAATATTTCCAAAACATTATTTACATCGGGATGAATGGCTTTGCGACCCCGGGCTTCTTTTCCATTCCACCTACGCGGATTAATTCGTACAATTACGCTCGTTAATGCTCCGTTAAATACAATATCAATTGCATGGAGAATTACATCGAGGAAATCAAGTGACGAGTAATCGAATAATTTTAGTCGAAATTATTACTTAAAATTCTCTAAAAGTACCATCACCTCTACCTCGTAATGATCATTATTTTCATTATAAATACGATTATTAATATTAATCGTGTTGTTGTTGTTGTTGTTATTAGCTCGTTTCAATTGACCGGGCGTTGGGATTGCGATTCCAAATTTTCTTGTAAAGCGTGGAAAATTTCGCAACGATTGCCGATTTAATGGAAATTGATTTGTAAATCACGGTACGTAGAAATTATTGATTTTCAGGAATGCTCAGTCAGAAGTGTCTAGTACGTTCAATTGGACAGCTATAGAGGTGCCATTATTGAAAATGAGACTCTGGTCGTTAATTAACGTCTGTGGGACTGAATTTCTTTTTCCCAAAAGAAAATCTCCATTCCGCAAGTAATTTGCAGAACGAAATCGTTCACGAACAACGAACTCGTGATATTTCTAATTAATCGAGCAAACATTCGGCAAACATTTGGCAATTATGCGCGCGAGCTTATGTCGAAGGCTTAAAAGGCTTAAAAGGATTAAAAGGATTAATCTTCTGAAAGATGTCAATGGTTTCGCCACAACGTATCACACAATGGGACTGAAAAATGTTTTCGAATCTCGCATTTACTCAAGCGGCTCATCGAACTCGTTCGTTCGTCTAATCGAAAGTAAATATACGTTTGCGTAGTAAACTCCTTTCTTTATCCCAATGAATATCTTTTTATCGTTACGTGTGTAACACGTTCTCGCACCATTGAAAATAGAAGGGAAGGGAAGGGAAGGGACTGGAAGAGCCTTTTACTTTGCTGTTAATAATTACAGAATATTACTTACGCGCGTTAACGAAAGGCTTGAAAACCGAAGATAGAAAGCAAAAAAAAAAAACGTTAATGACTTAACGAAATTTCTCGTTAGGCTCAGCGGTAAAGGTGCTAATTAAATTCGTCGTTCGGCTATCGATTGCGTTGTACCATTAAAAAGAAATCTCTTTCGCCATTCATTATTGGCGCGGCGCGAATTTAATTCCTCATTATGTTTACATATTTAAATGGACCATTGGGAAAAATTAACGACATTCGCCCGCCGAGATTCTATGAAACCCATAGAAATTAATTTAGCGATAGCATTATCCTCGCTATAAAGGGCCATTATCGCGTTGAAAAAAAAAAAAAAAAATGAATTATTTCTCATCTTACAACGTTATCGGTAATTTAATTTTTCGTCCCCGTTTATTTATATGCCCATTGAATTCCATTAATACGACAGCTAACGAAATGCCAATTATATAATGGTTATTGGTCGGATGCTCGCCCGTCCGATTTGAAATCAATCGAACCCAAGCAAGCAAGCAAGCAAGCAAGTACCCTGGCTGTCCTTTGTACTCTGGCTGCTCGCGGTAATCCTTAAAATGTACATTAAAATTCTAACTCGCTATTGGGGTTATAATCGGGCTTATAATAAAAATAAGTCGTCAAGATGATTTAAAATTACGTGCTCAAGGTATTCCCGTGGAATAATATCGTCAATAACCTCAATGCTTTCATATCCCGTGTGAATTTATTAATTATTACATTACACGTTATATTATTATAGATTATTTTATTGCGCACCAGTCTTGCCTCGACAGAGTAAAGAGATTTTTAATATAAACAAAACAAATAAAAACAAAACTTTATACCTCGGTATCGGACGAATCGTTAAATAATAATTGAAATTAATAAACACAAGCGACTCAATCAATTACTGATTCTCAAAGAAAATACATGCAGATGATATTAATTATATTGTTGCACGGCATGTAATAATAATTTACATGCCGTTTAGAGCTACGTCAAACGCCCCGAGCGCTTCGAACTCTTTTTACTCTTAACTTTCGACTGATTATCATGCAAATCGTATTCAATATTAAGATAACATTATTAGTTTAAAAATATACGCGCAACTAGTCGAAAGAATTAATATATATATATATAAAGATTATACTTTATACTGAATCTGCGCGAATGGCTTCTAACGTAGAAAGGAATTCCAATACGCATACTTGTACGCGAAATCATTACGTCTCTTTACCAGTACTTGTAAGTATTGAATTAGAAAAAAAATAAATAGATAAATAAATAAATAAATAAACGATATATTAATAAAAAAAAACGAGACGCGGGATTGTAGAGATTGTTAAAAAAAAAGTAGTGTATGATCGATTCGACATTGAAACTAACGGACTGTAGGATAAATATTATAACGAAGAATAAGAAATAAAAAAAAACTTTTATTACGTATTAATTAATAACTTTAACGAGGGGATGATTTTTTTCTCGTCTTTGAAGGCCTTATTCTTATTCTTATTCTTATTCTGAGAGAGAGAGAGAGAGAGAGAGAGAGACGGACGTAGCGAGTAGGAGAAGTATTTGACGTGATCCCTTTGTATCCCCGTGGATTTGTGGGAAAGTGGAGGGGGTGGGGGTAGGGGTGTCGGGCGCACCGGCGTTACTCACCAGCAATCGCTTCATCTTGGGAAAATCGTCAATCGCTCCGGTATCCTTCGATCGATCGTCCCAAGAACTTTTGGCGAACTGGCACTCGCAGCCTCCCGGGCCCTCCGCTTTATATATCCCTAACCGAGCCCGTGAATTCGGAGCTCCGATCGACTTGCTGGTGCCCAACTTGCTGGTCATCTACCATCCCCACCCTGAATCGTCACCGTCCCTCAGTCCCGTCAATGGCCGAGATCCCGATGGCCGAGATCCCAATGGCCGAGATCTCAATGGCCGAATAGGCCGGTCAAACCATTTCGGATGAGAGTCGCGATGCCGTGACGACGATCATCCGACCGCTCGATCGCTTTTCCGGGCGGACGGCGATGACGCGAGGCCCGACCTTAGCCTCTCTAAGGCCCCGGGTCCGCCTTAGCCGCTCCGACCCAATGTTTCCGGAAACGTCTCGACTCCCCGACTTGGCCACTATTCGTCCATTCCATGACCCGTTTCGGACGTGTTTCTTAACCTCTTAAGCCGTGTCCGCGAAAGTATACTTATCCTGCCTCGACGTAAAAATAATTTGCCCGACGAATTCGTCAGCGGAGGAGGAGGAGGAGGAGGAGGAGGAGGACAAACGTCCCGAGAAAGTTATTCTCGAGACTCAATTTGCCTTTCGCTCCACGGCTAACGAATCATAATTACGCGTCGAAAGAAGGTTACATAAATTAGCGGACAATAAATATCGCGCTACTTGCGTAATTATGACCACAAAAAAAAAAACCATGAGCTTCCCCCCCCCCCCATGTCCGTGGACCTCGTTGAATCATGAAAACGTGCTCGGCGGTGTCGGTATGTGTGCCAGCGAGCTTGAATTGAACGCTATCTACCTTAAGCCGTCCTCGATCCGTCCTTAGCTTTAATCGCTCAATTTATTTCACGGCGCATAAGTAAATAAACGAAGATATAACAACAACAACAACAACAACAACAACAAAAAGAAGAAAGGGAACGGCAACTCAGCCTCCTCTCCGGCTATAATATTATGTATTCGAGAATAAAAGGGGATGATTTATAAGTTTACGGAGAATCTCGTGTTTACGAATGGCTCTAAAATTTTGCAACCTGATACATTTCCATGAATCTTTACGAGAAGAGGAGATTTATGTATCCTCTCCCGCTCTCTCTCTCTCTCCCGCTCTCTCTCTGTCTCTCCATTATATCGCGCTCGGCGTTAAATCCGGTGCGTAACAGCGACTTCACAAGCATCTCAGCTCGGCTGACACAAATCTTTATTAACTCCTCTCTCGCCTTCTATAATTCCACTATCCTCAGTGAAGTATATTTATTTATTTATCGCCAACTCTCGTGGTTACGAAGCCGAATAATTGACAATTAAAGGGTCGAGTTTAATGTTAGCGAGTAGAATTGCCATTAAGGATTTTCGGTATCGCGAAAATTAATGTAACGAATGATCCAGATTTTGATAAATCCACGTAGTCCAGTGTTGTATGGCGTATGGATCGATACTCGGACTTTTAAACGCGGCAAGATCTACAATCGTATCGATTTTACGGATAAGGCGTCAAAGTCTGTCCTTTAATGAACGTCCGCGTCACGAAAATCGCTAAATCAAAATACGGCCGATCGAGATTTGCATACGCGATAAAAATCTCTCGAAAGGTCTTGGGAAGTTCGCACTTTATGACAATATAGAGATTTTTATTCCCTAACCGTGATGGTCACATGTTGCGCGACGCAACCTCTACGCCACTCCCCCTCCCTTTGCCCCAAACAAGCTACGGCTCACATTCGTCAGACTAAATATCGTACCCACGGGACCAACAGTTTTACAGTTAAATATGAGAATTATAAAATCTTCAAGACAGACATTTAATTTGACATTTTCTCTTCATCATACGTTTAATTGAATCTCTTGCACAAGAACGTTATGGTTTTTTTTTTTTTTTTATAGCCGTCTTATCCTTTCCTTCACGTTCGTATAATACTGATAATTAATAATAACAACAACAACGACGCCTTAACATATTTATTCTTATTTTATCACACGTTAAGTGATTTTCTCTAATTCTTGCCTCTAAAGAGCCTGCGTTTAGTTTTATAATATTAAACCGAATTCATTATCCATTATTATTATCTTAAGCGCAATAATACATTTAGTATTACAAATCAGCATTTACGTTCAGCCGAAACATCCCACAGACCAGCACGTCAATTGAAGGATTCCGATACTTCATTTAATCTTCTTACAGACCATACTCGATCGGAATTCACAAGTCCACTTTACATTCCTTTATTATTGAATGTGCCTCGATTCCTCTGACAAGTGAAAATACAATTTTGCAATCCTCATGACAAACTGAATAAACGTTTCGTGAAATTTATAGATCATTTAATTGAACGCTATCGACGGACGGCACGTTCGTTACAATAATAATAAAGAATTATTCAAGCGCTTTCAATGACAATGCATTTGTAAATATCATTGAAAGGGATGTAAAAACAATTGTTATCTTACCATTATGACTTTCCAATTAGTTACATTCACATTCACATTCACATTAGCAAACCCTCGTCATATTCGTATTATCGAGGATTAAAGAGGATGTTTTATGATTTGAATATTAAGCTCAATATAGACGTGGAAGTTAATAATGGTATCCTGTATATATTATATTTTTCACCCGGTATTATACATGGAATATGTGATTTTTCGAATCAATTAGCTCTCGAGTTAAGAGAACCTTAAGAGAAACGCTAAGAAAACGTTACTTTTTAATTAAATTACGTACAACAGGCATTTTGTATGGTTCTCAGTGAATATTGAATGTAAATTCTGACAAAAAAACATATATAACTACGTATACGTGTGCGCGCGCGCGTTCTATCTGAAATGTAAATTAATTTAAAAAGACAGCGTGGCATTCAAAATAAATAGAAAAATATTTAAATCGTAGCCAAAAAGCGTGAATTGACTTTAAAAACTTTAGTTTCCCAAGCATTTTAATTTCTGCTGGCATTTATTTTATTTAATTTTCTTTCATTCAAAGTCGTGAAGTAATTATAGATTTATATCTATAATTTGATTATCCGGGCGCGACATGTTTATAAGCATTATAAAATCTATTCATTTTCACGAAATAAAAGATTCACTCGTTCACAAAACCAACCATTGCCTCACTCACGGTTCCTTATTTAACTTATGAAGTCATTTTCACCACCGAATCCAGTAATCGCTTCGGGCAAACAAAGAAAATAAAACGTAATTTATTCAAAAGCTATAAAAATAGATATGAAAAGTAGAGATTAGTGGAAATACTATTAATATTACAGTTTCGGTCGATAATAATGCGCAATAAAGCGATTATAAACTGCTTATTAAAAGTATTTCTTCGATGGATGTACTGGAAAAAGAAATTGTAAAAAAAAAAACTGTCCTATCCCATTATGTAAGAAATACATTCACGCGTCAGAAGAAGAAGAAGAAGAAGAAAGAAAGAGAGAAGGAAGGAAGGAAAGAAAGAAACAAAAAAAAAAAAACCAGCAGCGTATTTATTCATACGCTTGTTTTGAATGAGATACAAAGGCATATTTATTTTACAACAACCAATGCCGAATGAATACTCTTGTCCCCTCCCCCCCCCACCCCGCCCCGGCATTAGCCGCAGAGCTTCCGAAAAATCATCTTTTTATTAAAAACTACGCTTTTATTCTGACTTGTAATAATTGCAGGTAATTAAATTCCAATGCGTTTCGAGTCGATTTGTACGTAGTTGAACTGGTGGATCGACGGCAAAACTGAGTATTATTTTCCATAGGAGCATTAATAATAATTGTTCGGCGAGATGTTCATGTATTGAACGTATTAACGTATTATTGCCAGGTAAAAGTGTGCACACCACGGGAGGGCTTGCAGCGATGTCTCTACCTAGACTCTGTAGACATACATCGACGAGGTAAGAAAATTATGTATTTAGTAGTAGTAGTAGTAGTAGTAGTAGTAGAAGAAGAAGAAGAAGAAGAAGAAGAAGAAAAACTTTTTTTTGAAGAACATTATTACGTATTGGAGATAATAAGTTCGCCGGTCTTTTTCAAATTGCGTAAATCCATACGTAATTTTATTATTGAGTGGCCGACTCGGCGCGACCAAGACGTAGCCGTCCCTTGTATATCGGCATCCAGTGTACTTTCCGTCCGAATATATTTATTTATATATATCCAATAGCTTTATTACGGCTCGGCTTATGACTCCCACCCATTGGTTATATTAATTTTCCACCAACAAAGCCGGCGCGTTGTTGCCGACGATTTTTTATTAACAATAAGAGTAAATAAAAACCCACGGGCTATCGGGTTATTGGGCGAAGTTTTTTTTCTTCTTCTTCTTCTTCTTCGTCTTCTTCGTCTTCTTCAAAATTATTTATACTAAATCAATGGATGATGAATTCCAGAAAATTATGCAACGCCTGGATTTCATCAAAATGTTATAAAACCCATTGCCGGCACGTCATTCTCTGCACATGATGACGTTTCGAATCTTAAACCAAATGCAATAAATAATTGTACTTTTTTTTCTTTTTTTTTTTTTCTTTCCTTTTTTCTCTCTCTCTCCGTTATTATATATATATATACGTATATATACGTATATACATATATTATTATTGCTATTGGCTTTCATTAGGAGCTGAGAATTTTTATGTCCTCTGGAATTCGAAGATTTTCCAATTCCAGAGAAGAATATTTTAATCGCCGCTGAATCGTGATTATCTCGCATAAGCGGTACGGGCAGCGACGTATCCTTGCTGGATTTACTTATGAATTATTACTTACTCCATGTCCTGGGCAATTATTGCCAATGATCAATGTAACGGGAAGCGCCCTTTTCCTATTCGCGGAAAACCAATGATAACTGATCCGTATGTTAAATGAATGTTCCATTGATCATTCGGGTTCATTGGGTGTCCGTTGGGTGTCCGACTTCTCCAAAGTCCCTAGACGATCGATAAATTACGACGAATAGACAAACTTATAAGCTATGTATACGAGGATCGCTTGGTTTATTGACTCGGGACCGTCAGGTCGTAGGCCGTTTACGTAACATCGGGGCACGTCAGAATGACTTCTGTCGACACGGTAATCGAGTGTCAAAAATTTCTATAGACTATTTTATGCTTTTCTCTTCTCTTCTCGTCTCGTCTCGTCTCTTGTCTATGAGGGTAGAGGTGGCCGACTCTAAGACTTTGAAATAGATACGCGGACAATAGTGGCTTTGTAATGCGATTAGAAACGAGTCGAGTCCTCGATCGAGGATTCACGCATACTGTACCCGTAGTAGCGCCTATACGTAATTAATTGTCAAGTCGACGAACGCATAAACGATGTAATAATGGCATATAAAGTTTATTAATATTCTCATGTATGGAATAGCCACGGCTGTTTGGGCAGGAAGCCTGGCTTTTCAAAAGCTCAATGCTCACTTTATTCGTTAAATATTTTCCTATTTATACGTTCACTACGTATACGAAGGATTACATACATTGCGTTATAAGATCTACGTTATGTATTTCTGTAATTCTGTAATCTTGTATAATGACGCTCTTCGGTGTCGGAGTGTTACATAGAGAGGAGGAGGAGAATTGGAGTAGGAGTAGGAGGAGGAGGCTCGACGTTATTTAACCTTATTATTCGTATTTTTATTTGTATAAATAATCCCATTGGACCCGAGGGCACATCCGTAAGAGAGATGAGATCCATAAGAAGGGGAATTTTGTTTGAAGCCTCGAGCTGCGCATTTACAATCAGCTTTCATTGCTCTTTTTATGAAATATTATTATTAATTAAAAGCGTATGATGTTTGTTATTATTATTATACGCTGTGGTCCATAAGAAGGCGGGATAAGTGACCTTTACTTCCAATGGATGGAATTAATTATATAATTGACGGTATTTACAGGGCGAAACGTAACCCCTCGAGCAATTTATTCCCGTTTTCTTGTTTTCGGGCGATTTTATCAGGGCGAACGAACACGTCACCGGCCAATACGTGTGTCCGCGTTACGCGGCAGACGAGATACGTCTCGTGGGAGATAAGATGCTGCAAGGGGAAAAGAGGCTCGACGGTGCCGCGAGTAACTAAGTGCGAGTTACAAAACGTTTAGTGGGGGGCCAATTCATTCTCCGTAACGCCCATAATTTTTCTATTTGACAATAATAGACATACACATCACGGACGCTGATATATACATCACTCAGTCTCTCTCTCTCACTCACTCTCACTCTCACTCTCGCTCGAGCGACGTACACACCTTCGTTTTATAACTCCGGATCGAGACGACGAAATTCATTGAATCTTGAAGGATGTTCGAGAAAATTGATGACGCCAACTTAAGGGACACATTACATGCCAATAACAAACTGATTTCTTCTTCTTCTTCGTCTTCTTCTTCTTCATTTATTATCATCATTATTACGTGTACGTAATATTAAGTAAGAGAGCACGGCCAAGTATGCGATATTGAATAATACTATTGCATAATATTTTTTTATCATTTGTCATAAAAGGGGGGGGGGATCGCATCGATAAATTTGACGATTAAATTTTTACTCGTCCGGGAAATTGTAATTTATTAACGGTACTCAATGAACCGGCAACAAGCGTTATTTATTGAAAAAAAGGCAATTGCTAATGAGGCGTGCGTGTAAAACAAGACGAAAAAGGTATTATTCCCCAAAGGAATTAAGTCTTGATCGTTCTGCATGAACTCTCTCGTTTAATGAAAACGTGAACCCAATGGCGTTGCGTTCGATTTTTTTATTTAATTACACGCGTTAGGAGGAGCGCCAATCGGAATACGTGACACTTTACATTGATTTCGGGCCAACGAATTCCGCAGCTTACGCTCATTTTTATTTTACAGATGATGGTTGAACGTCATGGGTCGCGCAGTATATTCGCCGAATTCGCATTAAAACCCATACAATGACGAGCAGTGTATCGGAGCCTATTAAGAAAATCTCTTTTATTATTTATTGTAATTGGAGAGAAAGGTGCTCGGGTCGCGGCGACGTGCTGTAGTCGTCGTCGTCGTCGTCGTCGTCGTCACCAAAATACGTCGGAGCACATATCTTTGGTAAATTAACAATTAGCACCGGGATTATTCTTCTTCTTTTTTTTTTTGGGGGGTATATTTCTTTCATACAGCATAAAGGCCTTGCTGCGGCGGTGATTAGCGCTCCTATTGTTTATTTCGGTACGGAATAATACTCGTTGAGAGAGACAGACGTTCGTCGCGAAAGGGTAGGGGGTAGGGGGGAGTGGGGGTCAGCGCGAGCTAAACGTACAGATAAATAATGTCGTTGATCGAAAGGATGTTTATTAAAATTGATTTGTTGTCGAGGCAGGGAGATGATAAATTTATGGCCGTTAAAGCATTAAATATTAATGCAGGCTCGTGCAATTTGAATATACACGTACAGATTATTTTAACAGAATAATTACGATAAGTAAAGGAGTCGATGGATTATCGGTGCCGAGGCTCGGCTCTCTAAGCGCCTATTAATTATTAATATTAATATATTATTACGAATTGTCGGTGCGCGTGGTATTGGTACGAGGGCCGGGGGGAACGGAGGATGCGCGGGGGGGGGGGGAGGGGAGGCGATCAACGAGTATTTATGTAACTCTTGCCACGGTCCGCGCTTACCGTCAATACGTATTCTTTTAAAAGGATTTACAGAATAAGGTGGGAGGTATTACCATAAATGCTTAAATCCAGCGTCCTCGCCAATCGCGTGATTTTCATTGAAACTTACATTATTCAATGCTATTATTATGAAACGATCAGAATGGACGGATGGACGGATGGACGGATGGACGGATGGACGGATGGACGGATGGATGGACGGATGGATGGATGGATGGATGCACGGCTGGTTTCGTTTATGTAACTCGGCTTGTCGAAATACTAGATCAAAGCTTCGAGTTGGACGAAAGATTAGTTCGGGGATGCTGGTGAGGACGCGGAAGGTCCCGGAGGAGCTTCGGACTCGGGTCGCACCTGCGAGCCTCTCCGAGGAAGAAAGCGCTAGGGCGGATGACCGTATGGGAGTATCGGTGCCGCGCTATAAATCAATACGGTTTATTTCCAAATAGTCCGTGCGGAGGTGCCCGAAAGGCTACGTGGTGCCGTGGTAGGCGGCACGCGTTCCCCGGCTTACGGTGTCGTAAGAAATGCCGAGAATGTCCAGCAGCCAAAAGCGCGCAGACGTTTGTGCGCGCGCGCGCGCGCTCCAGCGTCTCGACAGTCTCGCGCGCCATCCAGCCATTCACGAGATGGCTGCGTTCCTCCTACGAGTGACAGGAATAGTGAGAGCGAGAGAGAGAGGGAGGGAGGGGGGAGACGACGACTACTACCACTACTACTACCACTACTACGACTACGAAGAATAAGAAGAAGAAGAAGAAGAAGATGATGATGATGCTGAGGACGATGACGACGGTGACGAGACAGCGACGTTTACTCGGTCACGTATACACACATACAAGCGGCCGGGCCATGTGTAAAAGGGGGACCTCGCTTCTGTCCCCGTGATTATATAAAAGCCGCGTCTTCGCACTCGGGACCGCAATATCAAAAGAACTCACGTGCCCGGCTCTGGTATATCAACAGACGTTATCATGGTAAGTCAACGATCTCGCGTACAATAGGCGTTTGTGGTGACCGGTCTGTGCGGCGTCGGATGTCTATTATGCGGCGTCCGCCATCCTTAAGAAACATTATCATTATTACCATAATAAGCATTACACATTCCGAGTAGTCCGTGTACGAGTGAACGCGCTAAAGATCCGGCGAAAGACTGTTTAACTGTTTATTTGATCTTTATTGCGTGGACAAGTGATTGATTGTTCGAGGGATCGACGGATCGCCGCGTACCTGGTGTAAACCTCATTGCCGCTTCCGAAACTCCCTCGAACCTCAAAAAAGCTACAACAATAAGGTGTCACGTAAGGCCTACTCTACTCAGGTACTCGAGCCTCGTCTCTCTCTCTCTCTCTCTCTCCCTCTCGTATCCCCGGCAATCTCGAACAATCAATACTTTTTAGCGCGATCGCCGTTCAGGTTAATTTGGAACGGGCGGGGGATTATAAAGGAGCGGCGAATAGTCGGACTGATAAGAGGAGGAGTACGCGTCGCTGTATTTGAAAAGTGTTTGATGACGTAAAAGCGTTTATCGCGAGCGCGTATAGAATTCCATTATACGTAGGATCCATCGACGGATTATCATCGGTACAGGTTGTCGCTGAAGAAAGGATGTCGCTGACGATGTTTCAGAACGCATTCGCCGTATTCGTGGGCTTGTTGGCCTTGGTGTCCCGGAGCTACGGGGCGGCGGTGCCCTACGTGGACAGGGGCAGCCACGTGCTGGTGGAGCGTCAGGTGCCGAGCGAGCCCGTGCCCATCCTGAGGAGCAGCGTCGACGGGCCGAACCCGGACGGCTCGTACGCCTTCAGCTTCGAGACCGGGAACGGCATCAAGGCCGAGGAGCAGGGAGTGCTTAAGCCCGAGGGTGAGGAGGGCGGCACGGCCTCGGTCCAGGGGAGCTACAGCTACCAAGCCGACGACGGCACGCCCATATCGTTGACCTACATCGCCGACGAGAATGGATTCCAGCCCCAGGGCGATCACCTGCCGGTAGCCCCACCCATACCCGAGGCCATACTCAAGGCTCTCGAGTGGATAGCCGCCCACCCCGAGGAGGACAATCTCAGGAAATAAGCGCCCGGACGGCGGCAGGACTCCGCTGAATCGTATCGTCTCGTCTCGTCTCGTCCCCCCACCCTCACCCCGCCCCACCCATACGAGTGTCACCCGATAAATCCCTGCCGGCCGAGTCAAAGTGCATTCGAGCGGACACCTCCTTGCTTCCATTACCCTATAGACTCCACCATCGCCCCGCACCACCTCGTACTCCCCGCCCCTCCCCGGGAGCTCGAAAACCGAGCTGAAAACAGTTTGGGAGCGAAGAAGAGGCGCAAGGAGCGCAATTTACGTCCATTACGTCGTGAGCGGGAGCAGGGGATCGCTTGTGAAATTTTTTTAATCCTCCGTCGGCTACCGAGGAGTAGAAGGGGAGGGGGGACGAGTTCGGTACGTTTCGCCCACGAGCGAAGTTCAGAACAGCTTGTCCAGGTGCATCATACAACGTACGTGCGTGCGTACGTACGCGCTTGCCTCCGTGCGTCCGTGCGTGCTTACACACGTTATATATATATATATACACACACCCACAACACACACACGTATAGGAAAATGTATTTAGCGGTGGATTGCCGATGATGTATTTAGTATAAGAGTGTAATGGGGAGCTCAGTGCTCGAGTTAAAGCGTCGCCCGAGCGTATTTGACGGGGACCGGGAGCGCAAGCGATTTCTGTGAATAATTGTTAAACATATTTTGTATTTGGAATATGAGGCCGCGAGCGGCGATTAATTGGAATTGAAATTGTCGGCGACCGATTGTGCGCGGCGAGTCGGTGGTCGGCGGATACACGCCGTCACTTCGTGACCGTATTCGCGCTGGTTGAACGATTCGTCAAAAACTTTACCGAGCCAACGATTCTTTTATGGCTTTGTAAATACGCAAGACCAAAATTTTCTTTTACCGCTTACTACTAAGCCCAATAACGTTCTTCATTCCCGACCCGTCCCCTGTCTCTCCCAACTCCCAACTCCTCTCTCCCTCTCTCTCTCTCTCTCTCTCTCCCTCTCTCTATCTCTTCGTGCTTCCGATTATTATAACTATTATTAATTGTTAATTGTCATAATAACGATTAAAGAAGAAGTTTTTTTTTTTTTTGTAATACATGGCATTTGTTTTTCTCCTCCCCTCCTTTATGCGTGCATGCGCCTACTGTTATACATCCACATACAGAAGGCATCCTTTGACGTTTCAATCCCCTCTCTCCCCCTCACACTGCGCCTATTAAGACGCGCAATCGTCTGCAATCGACAATGGATTCGTCAACGGCGAGCTCCGATTGGCCGCTTATCTTACTCTTATATTGGCAGTGGGTGGGCGGTTAGGCTCCCAACGTAATAATAATCCCCCAATTCGACGTTAATTTAAAGCTAAAACATTGCCTTTGTGAGAAATGTCGAGGTGAAAGCACGAAAAGGTAATGTCGTGCAGTGGGATGAGAATCGAGCGAGCCACGCCGATATAACCCCAATAACCCCCCGCTCGCCCCAGCAACGATGCAACCGCCGATTACCAATGTAAAAATTATAATACTTTAATAATGTTGCTCAATGTTCCGACACGCACGATTTTTATTACTCCTCGGTCCTCGGCAACCTATGCCGCCGTATCATTAAATTTATCATTACGATTTTTCTGACTTTTTTTTTTTTTCTTTCTCGAAAAACTTCTCCACAAACGTCACTTTCAAAATCCCTTACGTATACGCGCGTGCGTATATATATACACGTAGAGAGAGCGGAGAGATCGATGAAAATATTTGTATTGGATAGGCAGAGACACGTTCGTGGAAGCGGAGCCGTTATTTTGTAATAATTTTGTAATAATAAGGGAACGACGGCATTCGGGAATGGAATTGATTGTCAAATTTTCCTTATAATCCGATATTCCTTCGAGGGGTTATTGGTTAAGGAAAAGCTCGGCTGCGATCCCGTACTTACGTACAAGAGACCATTAACAGGCACGACGACGACGACGACGACGACGACGACGACGAACACGACGAACATTTATCATTCAATCAATAAAGCTCTATATCCTATCTATCTATCTATCCAATAAGCTTTTATCACTTCGGACCACCAAGACTCTGATTTATCGTCCCATTGCATTTCGTAATCACAATCACAATCACAATCATAATGTCACCATCATTATTACTGCCGTTGTTGGGAGTCTTTGGCAGGTTGGTACACGATACGCTCGAGTTACCGGCCCCTCTACGAAAACCCTCTGACAAAGCCGATGAACTTTAATAATTCACTTCAAGCCCCGAAGCTCCATTATCTCTACTCTACCATTCTACTCTAAAATCAAGCTTTCGTATTAGACGAATACGTAATTAACGTGGTAATAGCCAGCCGGAGCCCCTGCATTACCTCGAGGCATAAATAGCATTAAAAAAAAAAACCATGGTATTCTTAGCCGTGGCCTCGGATATTAATATAAAACCACGTCCTTTACAATACAAATATAAATACAATGAATAGAAATGAATAGCCATGGGGGGGGGTGGCAGTGGTGGTAATGGCGAGCAAAGGGATATTACAGTTTACGTTTGCGAGTCTTTGTTCATTGATCGTCAGCCTCGCGGACGTTTTCACGTACGGATTTACACGAGTCAAAAAATATCACGAATCCGGCGTCAAGAATACGTATTAAAAAAAAAAGAAAAAAAGAAAAAAAAAATAAAATAAAATAAAAAAATAAAAATAAAAATCACGTTTTATCGGCGTTTAATGAAAATGAACGTGTTTATTAATGAATGCTGGTGGTGGTGGGCTCGAGGTCACGCGCAAAAGTGTCACCGATTTTCGGCGCGAGGCCGTGGATTTACGAAATTTAAATTAAAACCGGAGAGATGTCGTCTAAACTCTAAATCCATAGGAATTCTTCCTTTCCATCCCCTCCCCCGCCGAGCCGTCGGTCGGGATTATTGGGGTTGGCCGGTGGTAAACTGATGCGGAATGATTTGAGGATGCGTTCGCCGGATCGAGCGGAGGGAGCTTATTGATCGAGTCGAGTCTACCCGGTGATCGATTCTGCTTGGGAAGATTGGGCGGCAGGCTCGTCGATCAGAAACGAGTTTCTGTCCGCTCCCCGTCTTCCCTCGCACTATTTTATATGCGCGCGTTACGTAAATCGACGACGACGACGACGACGATGACGACGACGACGACGCAGGTTAGGGTCGAGTGCGGGGGTCAGAGGCTCGGTTACTTTAAACGCGCGATCTTAGCGAACGAATATTACCCAATGGATCGTTAAGGCACACAGCTGATGATCTCTATCAGCGCCGTAAATCAATATCTTCTCTCTCTCTCTCTCTCTCTATTTTTCATCGACTCAAGACCGTCGAAAAAACATTCCTGGCTTTTCGGGAACTCCCCGATCCACGTGGACAATACATACGCGACGCTGTCGGCCTCCCTGCCCTCGCCTACCCTTACCCTTATCGCGGGCCACGACTTGAACTTGGAGTTCACCGAGTGAAAGCGCGTCTACGCCTTCGAGTCAAGTTAAATAACAATCCCGTTTACAGTCTTGCCGCACGATCTGAATTTCGGCTGACTTATTAGAGAACCATGGCTTCGTTGCTTCATCCATCATTGACGGAGAGGCAATGCTTTTAACTGCCCTCGGTAACCTATAACGAAAAAATCGAGAACTAAATTCAAACGATTTCAAACGATTCTGCGACCTTCCAAACGCATTGGAGATTCGGATGGCGCGGCTACGGTCATGCCCTAACGAGAGAAATCCATCTCGGTAATCAGGGCGTTGCGAATACCGCGGTAACCGCTCTCCCACTGCGCGACTAGTAATAACGTAATTGCGTAAAGCTATTTATTGTATTCGCTGTGCGCGGCTAAATCTATGTTTGATAAACTTCGTTACGCGCTCGAGGCTCGGTAATATTCATGGGTCATTGTGACAGGAGCGTCCCTTCCGGATAGAGATAGACGGAGGCCATTGGGACTCGTAGCTTTCTAACCTAGAAACCTAGCTCCGGTTTTGCCGCTAGGTGTCGCTGGCCGTAATAATGGCCGAGGGAGGATTGACGAACTGACTGCTTTCGACAAAAACTTTCGTCGCGTATAAACGATTGTGCGGGAGCAGAAGAACGGTGAACGTCGCCTGGGTAGGAGGACTCGGAGGACTCGGCGGCCGCGTTCCCCTCGATTATGCCATCGTCGAATCTGTCCTTCGGATCTCGCCGGCAGCTCTTCGAGAACGTCGGTCGGCTGCTTATACCCTCGGCGATGGATATTTCACAGAAGCCCGGCAGTTGTATAAGAACATTTATGCAACCTTCAAATTATTTGCACTCCTTTATACATTTATTTACGTGGACGTTTACGGCACGGGCTCGTCAACCTTTATTAGAAAACGTAATCTATCTATACATGTATATACGTTAAAAGCTGATGAGCTCCGGGGGCATTATTGACGAATTGGCTCACGAATCTCTTCGGCTCTTCTATTTATACGATTCCCAAAGATTGTCTACCCAACCGCAACCGACTGCACTTGCTTTCGTAATGCCCGAGCCCTTGCGGCCCATCCTATTAGTAGTACCTGCGAGGAAGCCGCGTTACGCAGCGCCACCTAGCGACGCCACCTAGCCCCTTCGATAATCCGCCCCGATTGGGCCGTTGTTATTCTTAATACTTCTTTTCGCGGCTGCGTAAATTCATTCCGTAGCTTAGCCAGAACGCTGCTCTTCCTCGTCAGCGCTGCACTTGCCTCGACCTCTCCCACTCCTTTCTCTCCTTTCTCCCCCCCAGCCCTCCCCTTCACCCCACCGTCCTAGCACCACCTCCATCACAACCGGGATTTTTGCTTTCTGTCTCGTACGTTCGTCTCGATTCCATCGCTTCTACTCATTTAGCACGTTTATTACTTGAACTTGCAAGCTATACATACATTCACGTACATTTACATTTAACGGAAACCAATATGAAAAATTAATACCTGATCCTTATCGGGCCATTAAAGTGTATCGAATTCTATAAATTAAATGATTCCGGTTCGATCAGATGCCGCGTATTTATTTATTCAAAAGCATTACGTGCCTTAGATCACATGTCATTTCGTAATATTACGTTACTTTTACAGACGAGACTCGTCCCTATTAAATATTTCGGAAATCTAATTCCCGTTTCGCTTTAAAAAAAAAAAAAAAAAAAAAAAACTTGTACTTCTTCTTCTTCTTCTTCTTCTTCTTCTTCTTCTTCTACTTCTTCTATTTTATAAACGTTATAAAAATAACGTTTCCTTTTACTTTCTAAAGCTGTAATTTTCCAACATTCGCATTCGATCCTATCCCGTTGATAATATTTTGTGAAATAATCCATAGATCTTCGTAAATGGCCAATTGGCTGTCCATTAATCAGTTTCTTAAGAGCCAAATCAATCAGAATAACGCGCCGGTAAATTAGGCAAAAATGAATATAACCAAGCTCACGCAATACCCTTTTATTTCTAATTATTGAAATTATACATAAAGATAATTGAATTATAAACAGACGGGAATTTTTTTTCTCTTCTTTCTTTCTTTTTTTCTTTCTTCTTCTTTTTCTCTTAAATTTCATCACAACAACTCCTTAGCATAATTTTATGAATGGAAGCATTCGTTCGGCCTCAAGTCGTAGTATTAAAAATTTATCTCCATTGACGTGACCGCGCATTCATTATATACAATAACGGGTACAAATAAATTAAAGGAATGATGAATTCCTTACGATAAAAAAAATAATATCCTTAATCGTCGTCTTTCTTAAGCTTATCATTTTATCATTTCTAAAATCTATATAATCTATAATAACAAACCTATGATGGATTACTTTGAAATTTTTTTTTACCGACTTGTCGGCTTTAATAAATATCGTAAAGTCATTAACGAGCTGCTTCTTACACGAATCAATTAAAGCTTATGAATATTTTCATATTCATACGTATATGTATATGTAAGAGCTCGACGAATTTCATCATTTCTTGTTTATACATGATTTTCGTCCCAAGAGGGTCGTTAATGGTGAATTGCACGCGTATGGGAAGCGTAAGCCTTTTCTGTAACGTTTTGCGACGGTAATACGTGTCAGGACGAGTACGGCTACTTACGACTTAACTGGCTCCATGACAACTGACAGAAGAAAATCCGCATGTAACGTCGCTCGTTTGTACTTCCCTTCCCTTCCCTTCCCTTCCCTTCCACTCTTCGTCGCAACTCCACGCGCGCGTATTATATACCCGTAGGATGGATAAAAAGCGATAGGGAGAGTCGGAACGAGTAGCTTTAATCGAGCTTGGAAAAGGTATCGCAGATAGAAGAAGGCTTCGGTCAGAATCACGGTATCCAAGTCGCTCTCCTACGTATACAAGAACTGGAAGGGTAACTGTGTCATTTTGGCAGGGAAACCAAGTACGTGTCATTGGGTCCCATCACTCCGAGCCTCTATTGCAAATAGTCGTTTTTTTTTTTTTTGGATAACCTATACGATTCGAAGGAAGGAAACGCACCCTTTCAAAGACAAAACAGGTAAATAATAAAGAATAAAGATAGTCATCGGCGATAACGGATGACGATCATTTCATTGGGATTGAGTCGCAGCAGACGAAAACGCCTAAGCGACCAACGATTCGCTTAGGGATTTATGAAACATCGACGTCGTCCGCTTTACAGAGCACGAAGTTACAGATTATCGGCTGACTATGATGTAGCCCCGTAGTAAATACGATTCCACATACCTGTTTTCGTTCCGCACTAAGAGCAATTTACTTAACAACAGGTAAGATCCAACAACTGGCTGCTATAACAATGTATCGGTACGCAATTAATCGACAGCTTGTGACGTAATACCTTTAACCAGTGGTATATTCAAAATTTCATCGTTATATCGAAGCTTTTAATAAAGGCTCATTCGGTTGCCTACGTTCAATATGTGCATATAATATAAGTACTACGTGTAATATATCCGAAGAGCAGCGCACGGATTGTAGAAATAAATGTGGATTTAAAAGTCTTTGTCTGCCATATTCCATGGAGCGAAGCTTCCGGATACACGCATTGATTGCGTCGTTGTCAGTACTACTGCGGCAGTAGTAGGAAATGTACTCCTTATAGGCGTTCGGGCGCTAATAGTCGATCCGCGTATCCGCGTATCCGATCTCTCCGTTCGTCTGAGTCTGAAAATATTATTTTCAGATATAAAATAAAATAGTATTTTATTTTACGAATCTTTATGTATATTTAAAGTACAATCTTTGCCTCTATGCTTGTAGACCGATTCTCCTCTCCTCTCCTCTCCTCTCCTCTCCTCTCCTCTCCTCTCCTCTCCATTAATTCTAATTATCATTCGTTTTAAAGTATACAGCGTCCGCATTAGAGTCACAATGCATAGAAATATATATTTCAATCGTTCAAGTACTCTCTGATTCTCTTATATATTTTGCTTATTGCGTAAGAAAAATTTCAAGATTATATTACTTTCGTGAATATTACAAGTGCATTATTCCATTAATGGTATTTATCCGACGCGAGGATATTTTACCGACTGGCTGGATTATACGTATCTCTTAACGTATTATTAATATAATATAGTTAAGATTACATGAATAAGGCTTACTCTGTACTCTGTACTTGGGATATCGAGAACGAATTATTAAATACATTAAGTATAGATAAATGCCTCCGAACAATTATTTATCTTCAAATCGTAATCCTTCGCCTTACAAGAGATTATAAAAGACTGTATTAATCACAGGGCTTGGGGGGTGGGGACAATCAACTAGATAATCAATGTACAAAGAATCGAGATTGTAAACGATTTGGAAATTTATTAATACGATCTTTGGTATTCGCGAGTGCGCGAGATGAGTGAAAAATGAGATTAATTTGTTGAATACATTTATTTAAATGTTAATTCGTAAATGATTCTTAAGCTTTGCCGAAGTAAACATGATTAATTGTCTTAAGTAGTAATAAAGCAATAACAATATTCGTTTTGCTCCTCTGTGAATTGATTTATTATTCCCAAGCGTACGTACTTTCATAATTACCGTGCAATTATTCTTCCCTATCACTGTGTTTTGACATTATAGTGACAACAACAACAGCCTCAGCAATAACAATAACAACAGCAACGACAACAACAACAACGACAACGACAATAATAATTATAAGAAGAAGAAGAAGAAGTAGAATATTAGTGAGGAGCAGTGACTCTGTCCAAGCTTCAAGTCTATGTGAAATATATAAATCGAAATAAAGCTTTAAGTTTATAACGTCGCTATTTTATAATTCATTTGTTTTAACCGATAATATCCCACTGTTGATTGACACGTATTGCTACATTGTAATTACAAATCTATTTGTCTATTATTTGCATTGGCGCAACTGATGTTCCGACGAAGCCAGTTTCGACGATAACGATTTTACAAAAAAAAAAAAAAAAAAAAACGAATGTAACGTAATAAGCTAATTTTCAGATAATAATAATTAGCAAACGTTCGAGAGAAACGTCAAATTTTCCTCCCGTGCTATTAATCATACATACGTCATTTGCGTTATTTGACTTTTCGTATTCATTGCCGTAATTCTGTTTGTTATTGAAATGTTTGGAGTACGAAGGCTCTTAAAGATCCATTCGTTTTCATTAAGATCCCCAGCAGATATTCGCTTGAAATGTAAATTTCAATGTGCCCGCGGAGTCTTAGGCAAGCTCGACCTGTTATTAATAGTAGATAGAGAGAGAGAGAGAGAGAGGGAGATTCCGCAAGGAAGTGAGTAAAGAGCTTTTTCAAGCGATTGCCTATTCTGCTCGATCCTCATACTTGTCTAACTAAGCCTATAAATCCTACACGCGCGAGCGACGGAATTAGCGTATTGATAAAATGTAATATTTGCAAAACGATCGCCGAACGTGAATGAGTAATATAATAACAAGTAATATAATAACAAGAGTAGAGGGCGCTGATTGTACGGAAAATTGAAGGAAACGAGTATAAAATAGAAAATTTACAGCCACAAACGTTTTGATAGCCAATGGCTAATGAATAACGTAGTGTTTACGATTAGATTATTTTAATTTACTTGTCGGGGCAAGTAATCGAGCGACCGATTGACAAATCTTTAAAGGTTTAAAAAGAAAGAAAAAGAAAAAGAAAAACTTATGTTGTCCGAGGATAAATGAAAAAGACTTTGTTCCGGAGAATAATTACAATCTACGATTAAATTATTGGAATGATTTTTCATTTTAATGTAACGCGCGCGCGCTTAGACATCCGTCAACTCTGTATAATAATAATGCTTGCGCAAGCATGTCATAAGCACTTAAGGTTTTGAAATTATAATCGTTCCTTTGAGTATATTCGACGACCTTTATAACCGACGCACCGACGCTTCTTAGTTTCGAAAATAATTAACGTTATTTTAATTCCTTGTTTTATTGTGCGCGGAGTTGTTCATTCCCGTATATTTCTCGTTAATTTAAATTCAACGCGATGGAACAAATACATATACTACTACTAATAATAATAATAATAAATAATAATAAATTCATCTTTCGCGGTAATACGCAGCGGCTTACAGTTTTATTGCTCGCAGTACATGAAAATCCAGTTGAATTTCAGCCTCGTGTGCGTTATTATTGCTTGAATATTAATTAAAAGCAGATAAAAATACATTGCCACACAGGCTTAAAAAAAGACCTAAATCTTTGGAATCTCCTCTCCGCCGGGCGCCTTTAAATTGTCAAAATATAGAATTATTGCACGAATAACGGATAATTTATTTCACCTGTAATGCGAAACTCCAAAGCGTCGATTAATTTATAATAATTCTTCGGCATTTCAATTACACTCGCTGATTCACGATGATCGTTCGGCATGGCCGATGTGACGAATTCATCGATTTATTATTATCGTACGTTAAGGAATACTTGTATCGGCATCAGGACTCGCTATTGGAATAAAGACATCGTTTGAAGCATAGCGAGTAAAGTGCCAGATGCGAGTGAATACAGGGGAAATGACGCTGGAAGGACAGACAGGAGGTAGCTTTAAAATTTATTGTCCTACCATTTTTCACATTCGCACGCCGTAATTACGTCCTTTTCCCCTCGGTTCTACGAATTTCAATGTGATCCATTCGATAAATCTCATGTCACTGTTTTATGTAAAAAAATCGCTTCTGAGAAGAAAAGCTTCTTGCGCCCTCAGTCGTTGGAATCCTTCTGCGTTTCGTATTGGACGCCTGTGCGCTCGCTACGCGTCGGTCGGGCTTGCGCAACCGGTTGCCGCCGCGTAAGGCGCAGGCGACCGCGTTCGACTGCGAGCGATGGGATCGACCGTATGTATCGATTGTCACGATTCTGCATTACGAACCTTCTTGCTCAAATTGTTAGGGAATACCGACAGTTACCTTGACACACCCTCCACTGAAATGCAAACCATTACTTATTAGAACTTGAGCCGCTTTTCCATCCGTTTCCAATGCCTTACTTAACGCTTTAATTTCATTACAAGACCTTTAATTTTCAGATTTCACGTATTCCTTAGAGTAAGTCGAAAACACGATACTCCACATTCGGTATATAATGTTAAATTATAGCTTAATTATTAACCTTATCGTTAAATTTATGGGTTACCTTTTGGCTGATCGAGTGCCAATTTCTATATTTTAAGGATGGGCGACGTTACGGGTCCTCGTTCGTTGAATGGGAATTCTTTTTATTATCAATCATATGAAAACGGTAATCAATCTGGTAATAGATGTAAGGGTTCGTTCACTTTATTGGATCAGCAGCATTGTATGCAAATTTCAGACTCCTAACCATCGGCTTTGTCTTGGCAAGTTCGAGCGACGAAAGAGATAATCTATCACGTTAAGGTTTATGTGCGTTCGAGCCTTTTATGAATAACAACCAATACCACTCAGATATTAAGGTATTTGACTTTGACGACGTTTATTTCTTTCTATCTATCTTCTTCTATCGATCGATCGATCAACTCCTATCCAATGTATTATTTTGATATTACTATTAATATTTTTGTATATCCCAAGGGATATTAAAAAATAATCAATAAAATTGCCAAGTTTTCTCCAATTCGTGTCTATGGTTTACATAAATAAATACACAAATTACTTAAAGCCTTCGGTGGTATGTAAACAACGGGGCTGTAATCTAATTTAAAAAAAAAAAAAAAAAAAAAAAAAACCTCTTAGAACGATGAATATAAAATATGGTTTCTCAACGTAATTTTCAAATTATTTCTAATGCTGTTGTAATAGCGCCTGTAATTTTTTAGTTTCAGTAGCCGATTCGTTCAATACACGTTCGGATGATTTTTTTTTTTTTTTTTTTTTTTTTTTTTCGTGCCTTTTCAATGCTTTTGCAACCGTGTCACACAGATTAGATGAATATATCATCCTTAATAAATATGTATAAATAAATATAATGCCAATGGCGCGCATTATTAATAATACAGTCGTTTATAAAATAAAATAAGTAAATAAAAAGAAAAGAAAAAAAAAGGAAGAAGAAAAAAAATTTTTTATTGAATATTACATAAATAATGATAATAATAATAACGTTAAGGTTTTGCAACTCGTAACTCTTTCTTAAAAATTGTGGATAATATTATTGGAATTTATTCACACCTCTGGCTTTATTTCATTTACGAGCATTTTATAATAAATTATTATTAATATAAAGACGTTGGACGCATACGTTTACAATGCGGCTGTATAAGCCGTAATCGTGAAATAAAAATCCCCTAAATAGCTAAATAGAGTAAATAATAATAAGAATAATAAGAATAATAATAATAATCAGAGGCTCGAATTGCCCTTTTTTTTTGAGTTAGAAATACCAGAGTACAGAGAGGATATTATTCTCTCGTAAAAATCGTCCAACGTAGCGTAAGTGCGACGGGGCGGACGCTCGCGCGTAAATGTCTATAAATCAATACTTTAATCATAGTTAATAGCCTAAGAGGAGGGAATACTTTCTTTCCTGTTTTTTTTTCTTTTTTTTTCTTTTTGTAAATTACTTTCACGGTACGTAAATGACCGAGGGCGCAAATATTGTTATAAATACAATGTCTTATTTGTAAAGTGAAGAAGATAAATTTAATCGGGGGAAGGGGGGGAGGGGGAAAGGCGTTAATGATATAGAAAACTTTGGAAGGATTGAGCAATGATTTATATGTATATATATATATACCGAAAGCGTTGCGTTATGAGCATAAAAGAAGCATTTTGAGAATGCAGAGGAGATTTTCGTAAGAGTCGCTTGCGCGTCACCGATGCATCTCCACATAACCGACAGGCCGTCGCACGTCGTTAATTTACCTCTTACATCGATATCCGCGAATACGTTCATAGCAGCGAATGAAAATCGGGGGCGTCGGACCGAGCCAAACAAGTAGCAAGCCGCTA
The DNA here is from genome assembly GCA_018883505.1 of Ceratosolen fusciceps. Taxonomy (NCBI): domain Eukaryota; kingdom Metazoa; phylum Arthropoda; class Insecta; order Hymenoptera; family Agaonidae; genus Ceratosolen; species Ceratosolen fusciceps. The sequence goes on from RCIC01000016.1 coordinate 2,956,513, forward strand.
CTTGTTATTGTTATACCCTGTAACAACAATAGCCTCGAGCCAATAAGAAACTTTAACAACACCTCGTGCTATTGGGATCCAGACGTGGTCCGGGAAGCTCCGTAACGCCGGGTCGGACTCGGTAAAATACCCATTCGTTCCCCGCCCCCTGCCCCGTATACGTCTAATGTCAAAGTCATTGTTTTAGCAGGAATCTTCGTTACCGACGCCACCCAAGTCGCCAAAGCCCAACAATAAAAATAACTCTTGCCGTTTTAATAGACGTTTTTATAAAAAAGAAAAGATTTCGTTAAGTGGAAAAGGTGACTCGTCGCTTATAAAAGTCTTTTGCCCACGGATCCTTAATTCTTCATTAATTTATTAAAGAATTTATTAAAGATAGAATTAATCGCTCCTCGATTGCATTGCAATGTAATTGCATCGCCGTTTAATGGCATGATAAATCACAAGAGCTGATGCGCTTAGCCGTTTAACAAAGTATTAGAATTTCGGCATCCGTTACATTTTAAAGATTTTAAGGAGCACGAACGTTACGTCACGTAGTTAAACTTGAGCGGGGGTGGGGGGTCGGGGTTATTGGGATACGAGCGCCTAATGAAACGAAGGATATACGTATATATATATAAATGTTAAGAATGCGCGAGTATTTTCCTAACGATGCAGAAAATAGTTAACTGTCGGGATGAAAAGCAGCTAATGCCCCTTTCCTCATATAATTTTCAGATACAATCGCACTCGCTTTCATGCGGACAAATCCAATAAATATGGACCAGAACTTATCCCCTTTTCCCGTAATATCTGATCGGCGCCCGTATTATTTATTATTTATTCATTCATTCGCTCCAGCCAGTCGCTCTTGAGTAACCGTCTTTCTTCATATTTGTTGTTGTTGTTGTTGTTGTTGTTGTTGTTTTTCTTTTCCTTTCTTTTTCACCCACATTTTATGGACGAAAGGCAACAAGGAGTCATGTATTATCTTTAGAAGACAATATTCGGTCCAGTTATCGGCTCGTATCGTAACCATGCAAGGCAAATTCACGGATCTCGCCCCCTCCGTCCCCTCCCTCGTTACACACGAGCTCGTAATTGGGCGAATCACCGAGAAGCAAATGAAAACTAAACTAATTACCCTGCGCATTCTTACGATTTCTTACGATTTCCTACAACGTTTCGTTTTACAATGTTTTTTTCTTCTTCTTCTTATTTTTTTTTGTTTTTGTTTTTTTTTCCGGTTTTTGTTTCTGTTTACAAAGCGCAGAGTTAACGATTAAAAAAAATGATTGCTTTAATTGGGCGATAAAACCGAAGGATTAGAACAACCTCAAGACTTTTATGTTACCCTTAACTTTACGTAAAATAATAATGTCGAGTTTGCGTTAACGCTCTCGTATAAAAAAAGAAAAAAAAAAGAAAAAAAAAGAAGAAAAAAATCCCTGGCGTTACTTATAATAAACGAGAAGGAAAAACTCGTGCCTTAATCGTCGGTCGATAAAAGGAATATCTGATCGAATTTACATTGATCGGCACATCGACAAAGCTTATATAATTCGCCTGTAATTAAAAGTTCAACGTGTATGATTATACATTGGATATCGATATCGATCCACGAGTCATCCTCGAAGATTTAATTAATACGTTCGATGAGTCGATGATTTTACCTTAAAACACAACTCCATCTCCTCGTTTTGCATTTTAAAATAGCCGCAAAAAAAAATTAATAATAACAATGATAATGATAATGATAATGATAAAGGACTCGTCGCTCGGTAGGGGATCGTCGGAATGTCGGGAAAATACGTTTAAGCCTTCCCATCTATTTTACAAGCGGAAATCATTTGTAAAACTACACGATATCCACGGCTTTATACGTACGTTTTCTTTCTTTACTTTCATTACTTGACTTTCGTTCCTTTTTCTCTATGGAGTGACGGAATAAAGTGATTAGAACTGATTAGTCAGAGACGGAGCGTCCGAAGGATAAAAGGACAAACGTACCCGATCAGCATCCGAATCGAGAGGTTTTAATAAATCTATCGTAGATAAGATAATGTCGAGGGAAGGCCGCGCGAATTAATCATCACGGACAATATAAGTATATCCTCTCGGGTATGAGAATAAATACCTCGATAGCTCCATCGTCCGAATCCGAACGGCAGATGCGCGCCGATAACCCCAATAACCCCAATAACCTCGGCAACGAGAAAAAAAAAACGTCCGAATCATTCGGAAATGAATGATTTGCTAAAGACGCGCGTATTATCGCAGGGTTTACGGAAAAGCTTGAAATAAGGAAATTATTAACGACGGAAGAGTAATGGAAAGGTCGTAGTAGTACGTAATTACGTACTACTAGGAGCGACAGAGTTGCGCGTGACGCGATTCTTAGTCACAAAATTCTACAGACGAGCGTGAATTATTATTATTATTATTATTATTAAGGTCGTCAGTGCGTGTAAACAAATCGATTTATTATATCAATGAATTTATTAATCCTCAGCGCCAAGAGGATATCGATAGTAGTATAATTAAATATTAGTTTAACGTATAAAATATATTGTCGAGTACGTTGACGTGGCTACAAGCATACGTCGGCTTTGTGTATATATAAAAATATATTGTGTATATATATATATATACATAAAAAGTACGAAGTAATGGCGTTTGATGGGGGTGGGGTGGCTGGGCTAATAATGGGGCCGCATTAATAACGGGATTATTGTAAATAATCGTGCGATTACCGGCTGACGGTAAGTCGAAAGATATGATTTATCGAGTCGGGATATTTATAATAAGGGAATTCAGGAGAGGCTCGGTAGGCATACTCCATACGGGCACGCATACATATCGGGATGTACGAAGACATGTGTACGAAGCTTGAGATTCCTCGTCATTTTGGAGCACGCGTTGGAAAATAAATCCCCAATAACGACGTGCTTACGCTGATTTACGAAAGCTCGATCTTCAATGAAATCGTTTTACTTAGTCGTTCCCTTCGGAACCCTAACGGGAACTTACGTAGTCTCGATTGGAATTACATTGTCGGCTCGGTGATGCGCAGGAGCGGGGGGGGGGCTGGGCTGAAATATCGTAATCGGTTTTCGAGAATTGAGAAAAAGCAGAACAAACAATGAGGCGAATTTGTCGCGCAAAGATAGATCGGGCAATAATAGCCCGAGCTAATTGTCCTCCGGGAGAGTGGTTGCAGGCAGGTAGGCAGGCACCGCGACCAGAGTCCTAGAGCGCGACTCGTAGAAGCGTATCGAGGGCTCGGAGGGAGAGAGGGAGGGAAGGGGTTGGCGGGCACGCGGTGGCCTCAGCGTCTCTCTCTCTCTCTCTCTCTCTCTGTCTGTCTCGTTGTCTGTATGTCTGGTTGAGTCCCAGCATCGGTTGGCCTGGGTGTACGTATGTGAGTCTCGGTGGCCGAAGGGGCCGCGGGGTGCGCGCGAGATATCCTGGAATTCGCGGGCGCGAGAAGAATTGCGCACCGCTACCGAGGATTGTTGCAACAAGAGCGGTGCACGAGCCGAACCCTTCCTCCGTCGAGATATTGAGGACAATGGCGTCTCCTCGTTGCATTTAGGACGCTCCGAGCCTCTATCGCGTAGCCTATGCCATCGTCTCTCTCTCTCTCTCTCTCTCTCCCCTCCTCCCCATCCTCCTCCTCCCCGTCCTCCTCCTCCCCCGTCTAACTAGGTCGCGCGTTCATCCAGCCTCTCCTATGTATTTGGCGGGACAATCGCTAATTTCATGGCTTCGATGTACGTATGCATAAATTATCGCTACCAGAGATTAATTATTATTCTATTAGCTGGCGCTTGTAATTCCATTTTATTACCGCCCGTACTTAATTATAATTTACCTTTATCGCGCACTCTTTTCCAAGTTTTTATCTTCCCTCTCCCTCCATCCCCCAATAACCCCCATCCACTCTCCCACTCCCTCTCACTCACTCTTTATACATATATATATATATATGTATATATATTTCTCTATATTTTCCAATTTTTTTCTCTCTCCATTTTATTTATTACCGCTTTATTATTATTCCGATTATTATTGAGAGAGAGAGAGAGAGAGAGAGAGCCCGGCCTCCTTATCGAATCCGACGTATTAAACAAACTATGAACCGAGTCTCGCGTTGACGGTTGTAAATAATAATAAAAAACAAAACAAACAAAAAAAACAACAACAACAACCATGTCTGTCAGTAAATCGTCGGCGTTAATCGTTAATCGGCTAGCAAACCGATGGATGGATGGATGGATGGATGGATGGATGGTTGGGTGGGGTGGGTGGGGGTGGAGGGTGGATAAAGAGGCGGTGGAGTGGGAAGGAGGACGTTCGTCGTCCAGGGTTCTCGAGCACTTCCTACCGAGAGAGCGGCGTAGGGGTCGTCGACGGAGCGCCATGCCCGCGACCGTTCTTCCGTGTCAAGGCCGTCCCGTAGGAGATTCCATCCTCGTGCGCCTGTAAGCTTATGGGCCGAATTGCCGCGCGCGTTCTCAGGTGAAAGCGCAAGTAATTTCAGCGGGTGAACGCTCGGCCCGTCAATGTCCCGACGACGCGCCCAGCCACAACGACACGTGCTCTATTTGGAATTTCCATCTCGACGCCTGGCTGCCGAGATACTCGAAAGATACTCGAAAGATACTCGAAAGATACTGGAAAGATACTGGAAAGATACTGGAAAGATACTGGAAAGATAATGGAAAGATAATGGAAAGATAATGGAAAGGGTCGTCTAGGTGTGCTCGAGCCGAACGCTTGTACCTTATACGGAATAAGCGTACGTATGCATCGGCATTGCGTCAATTACCGCTGATAATTTATTATTAGATATTTAATGCACTCGATGATGTGTACCTCGAGCTTACTTAACTCCTTATCTATTGTCGGGCGCCTATCATTATCTACGAAATAGCAATTACCGATTATTATTATTTATTATTTATTATTTATTAGTTATTTATTAGTTATTATTATTTATTATTTATTATTTATTATTTATTATGCCGATACCTCGTGAAAAATGATAAATGATAAATAATGGCTGGTAGCGAGGTCATTATGTGAGCTAAGGTACTTTTTCGAGCCGATAATGGACCTGAAATGGCGAAATTAATGCGTTAGGTTTTAGGTCGGTCAGGTTTGGTATGGTATGGAGCTCGGATATAGGCCTTCCCATGGTGGTCACTGTTCGTAAAATCCTTCTATCGTAAAAAGAGTTTAAGTAGATAAATAATAGTGACCAATTTTGCATTTTGCATTTAACAGCGCTCAATGGTCGTCCAAGATTTTTTTTTCAACAAAAATTCCACGAAATCGAGAGGAAAGTAAATAAAAAAATTGTTTAAAGCCGCCTCGTGCGCCGTTGAGAAAGAAGCGCAGCTTTCGAGAGCGCGAGGCGTTCACTGGAATACGAGATAATGACGGGGGGCGCGGGGACAGGAGAAGAAGCGCCTCGCCCAATAAAATTACCAAATTTATATGAAATTCTAATGGAATTCGCGGATCTAACTTTTTAATTGATCCGACTGAATGCTGAATTACGCATTGGAAACGTTGTTGTTGTTGTTGTTGTTTTTTTTTTCTTTTTCTTTCGAATCGATATCGAAAGATTATTATCGAGTTATCGATAAGCTTTTACCATAGACCGAGGAAAATGTAAATTCCATAGGTTAGAGTGGAAAAAGGGGAAAAAGAAAAAAAGAAAGAAAAAATGCGGCTATTAATAAATTAATTTTTATATAATAAAACTTTATGACCGAATTACAATATCGTATAAATGCGCCGTTATTGTTTAATTGCATTCGCAATTTAAATGTCATTTCATTATGTAAACGCATAATTAACGTAAATAGGATTTTTCTTCATCCCCAATAACCTCCGATCAGCAATCTAAATTATATTAACAACGTTAATAAAGGATTTGTCGACGTTAAGAACAAAATAATCGCTGAATTGTTTTTAAAAAGTATTCATAAATCAGAAAATTGTAAATCCTATTCGATTTCGGTGTAACGTCGAGTTAATTCGTAAAAGGTTGGCAAACGGGTAGACGCATACCAATGACTTTGAGGTCGAATTCGGCGCGACTCTACGTATTACAATTATCAGAAATTCTCAAGATCCGAGCTTACCTTCAGAATCGTGCAAGATTTGATGAGATGCTTAATACGTATAGGAAAATGGAAGGGAAAGCAGGGAAACAACGATTCCCTATGGAATACGTCGCAAATAGACGCAAGAGACGGGACATTTTCAAGGTTAAGATCGACGATCTATTGACTTTCCATGAAAGATCTTATATACGGGGAGGTGGATAGGGGGGGTGTGGAGAGGGTGTTGTGAGGCTGAATTGAATTAATTACGTAAAAATTGAATTTATAAATTTATCGTAATTATCCGTTTATTTATCTTTATTCTTGCGCTCGCGTGCTCATATACGTATTACGAAACGTTGTAAAGCCGCTCGTCCACCCACCTCTCTGCTCACCTTTATATCAATATAATTAAATATTTATTTATATCCACGTTGCTCCCCTCGTCAATTTTTATCATTTACGTAAATACCATCCGCGCGTGTAATTATGCTACATATTCATTAGTGAGCGATTACGTTCTAATGAATCCTCTTATCCTTATAACAATTTAAAATATTTCCTCGGCTCGTTAAGTTCACTTAATCATCGATGTTCTCGCGGTCCATCGACGGCTTTGATAAATCGCAAGGGCTTTGAAAATTCTCGCCAATGATATCCAAGCCAAGCATCTGGCTAAGGGCATTGAAACTAATGTGACTCTTCAATGGACAAATTATTACGGTTATGGACAAATGGATCCATTGACTTGATCGATTAATTAGCGATAGGGAGAGAGAGAGAGAGAGAGAGAGCGATCTCGAGGATGATTAATTAGTCACGGCTGGATCAGGAAATCTTGGGGATAATTTCGCGTTGCCGCATGAACAAAGAGCGCTTCCCCGTCGATGATTTTCCCCGTCGATGACTGGTCGTGAGGCAAAAGTGATAAAAAGGATAATGGAGATGAAGACCGAGCCGGTCTCGGATTCATTGATAAAACGATTACGATAGGAGGAAGCGCGATCGCGAGCTCGAAGAAGTCACCGATGGCCAGCCGATGGCCACCCGATGCCGGATCCTCGATAGCTAGATCGGCAAGGACAAAAAAACAAATGTCGAATAGTAATCAGAGGCCGAGGCAATGGTTGCCGGTGACGGGGGCGGGGGTGGGGTGACAACGACTGGTAGATCGGGAGACAAAGCCATCGGCGAGCGTTGCGTAAGCGCGGAAAAACCGTCGGCTTTTGCGCAGGCGACGCGCATTGCGCAATTAAGCCATGAGGAGCACTGGTAGCGATTTTAACGGCTCGAGTGGCTGTGATCGTCCACGACATATATATATACATATATATATTAATTAGGCCGTTAATTAGGATCCGATCGTTTGATTTTTCCTTCTCCTCCTCCTCCCTCCCCCTCCTCCACCACCTCTTCCGTTGGCTTTGTTATTCCTAGTCAGCGCTAATGTCTATTCTCGACGATGATGCCGCGATCGTTGTTTATCACTCTTTACTCTTCCCCGATAGCACCTCCCCTGACCCTCCCCCGCCGCCCACTCGGACATCATCATCATCCTCCTCCTCTCTGTCTCGAGGACCGCGTCCTCGCGTCCTCGTCGGGCCCGAGAGCTTGCCAAGGGGAGTAGGCTCTTCTAATCTACTTCTAATGCCGGCTTAATGCTTACGTCGGCCCCCTCGGAGCTTAATCGGAATCTCAGGCTGATTTACATACAAAGAGGCTCTGCCGAAAGTCCATTAAATTACGGTGAAAGTCACGAGGCCCCCCGCCCCCGCCTTCCATCCACAGTATTACAATGCATCTACCGCGAATTCGATAGAAATCATAATGTCCAATTGGGGTGCGACATAGGCGTACAATGGCTTATCGAGCCTAATAACTCCCCCGTACTTCCCTCCCTCCTACCTCCCTCCCTCCCTCCCACCTCCACCTCCACCTCCCTTAATTGTACGTAACGAGCTTGCGAAATATCGACGGGGCTGTGCCTCTCTTGTCGAGAGCGAGAGGGAGAGGGAGAGAGACGTTGGAAGGAAGATTTTGGGCATTCACTGGCCCTCCAACCCCTTCGAACTAAAATCTTTATACCGATTGTTGTTGTTGTTGTTGTTGTTGTTGTTGCTGCTGTTACTGCTGCCGCGCTTCGGTGAGATCTAGTTCGAGCTCGCACGAGCCCGTAAATATACTCTATATATCTATATATCTATGTATCCATATATATATCTTGGATCGGAGCCGCATGACTTGGGAGCGGGTCGGGCTCACAGACACGAGCTCGCAAGGGCCCGCGCACCACGGCGTGTTGTGTGCATTGACACGGTAGACCGAGGAGCTCAGCCGTCCCCGTTTTTTTTTTTTTTTTTTTTTTTTTTTTTTTTTCATGCCCCGGCTAGATTCGACAACGGCTGCCACATCGAGAGAGCCAGGCACGTATAGTAGTAGTAGTAGGTGCGCTGCTTCTCGGTCGCGGCGTTACCTTTGCACCCGGTGTCGTCGTCGTCGTCGTCGTCCTCGTCGTCGTCGTTCCTTCCAACAATCGCTGCTCTCCCTCTCACTCGATCGTTCGCCGTTTTTTTTTTTTTTTTTTTTTTTTTTCGTCTCATAACTCTTCGCTCGGAGTAAAGAGGCGCGCGTTATCGTGAGGCGAATGCATTTGCCGTCGCTAGAAGACCAGACGGATCATAGCGATCGAGCGGCTCTCCATAGAGAGGTTATTGGGATTGGAAGGGGGAGGGGGAGGGGGCGGATAGGGGGAGGCAAGCCAACGACGCGCTGTTGTGCCTTTTCCGCGAGCTTTTCTCGCCTCTCCCCCCCCCGTCTCTTTTCTGCCACTTTTTTTCCCTCTCTTTCCCTTTCTTTCCCTTTCTTTTCTTTTCTTTTTTTGTTTTTATTTATATGTTATTCGTCGCATTAAGCGATTCGCGGCTTCGTATGCGAGTGGATTGGAATTATGCTATTTAATAATGCTAATTATATATTTTCTCCTCCTCCTTCTCCTCCTTCTTCTTGTTCTCGTTTTTTCTTTAATTGCCCATCGAGGGGTGGATTCTCGAGGGTCTTTTGGAACTTATTTGTTCGCAATTGAAACTGTTTGAATTTGGTTGCCGGCAGGGACATTCTCAAGGACATATTATTAGTTTTGTAAAATCTTACCGATTTCATTGTATTTACACGATCTCGGTATGACGAATAGGACGAAAGATCCCCTTACGACGACGATCAATTATTCATATATAAAAATACGCTAAACGACATTTCAAGTAATCTCGTAAGGCAAACGCGGTATTTTTATTCACCTTCTGTGACTCCGTGACTCTGTGACTCCGTGGCTCTGTGACTCTTTGGCCTCAACGTGTGCACTTGGGCTTGAAAAAAAAAAAAAACAAGTACGTGTGTTTTGCGCCTCCTCCGGTAATACTCAACAGCGGCACTCAATACGATTGGATATTAAAATACGCGCAAGACTATGAAGATTTAGGCTCTTAAACGTCAATGTCCATTGATTGATTGTCAAAATGACTCGAGCTGTCTCAGCTCGAGGCTCCATAAATACGACAAACTTTATTGTTCCTTTGTCAAATAGAAAATAAAAATAAATATAAATATAAAAAAGAACAAAATAAGGTGTAAGGAGGGAGCCACCAATTGCAATAAAATTAAATGCAAGTTTGTAAATCATTATCTAACGGCTGGGATTGAGGTAATTTTATCGAATTAGCGAATTTTCATTGGAGATGTCACTCCCATGATCTGCGCTCGGCACTTTACGCTTTGAATAATTACAAAACATTCCACCGCGTCTCGATAATTGTTACGCGGGGTTTTGAAACTAACCGCCAAGATGGCCGGGGCGGGCCATTTTGAAAAGAGAACTTTGTTTGTTATCTGGGTAAGGGCTCGAGACGGAACACCTCCTCGAAGCCCCCGACGAACGGGATCGATCGATTAAGTAAAAAAAAAAAAAAAAGGAAAATTAGAGAGAGAGAGAGAGAGAGGAGAGAGAGAGAGAAAGTCTTTTGAAAACGAATGTGCAACGGTATCTGAAATGGACATTTTATCGGGAATTGGCTTGGATAAAACACTTTTCGATTTAAAAGTCCTCCTTATCTCTTTCCCATTTTATAAGCGACTCTTTGCTCATGCAAATGCGTGCCGAGGATTGATATTTTCTACGGGAAACTTTGCATTAGAAACTACGTAATTGCTAATTCTCATTTCCATAAAGTTCAATAATAAGACGTTACTTTTCATCTTCGGGGAAAACAAGATTTTTTCTTTCTTCGTCTTCTTCTTCGTCTTCTTCTTCGTCTTCGTCTTCGTCGTCGTAAAGCCTCAGTTGGCTCGGTCGGCGATCACGTGTATATAAATAATTTAATGTACCGGACGGTAATGTACCCTTATTTCTACGGATATTCTCCCTGTCCGATACCAATATCGCCAATATCGGATTGGGCCTCCGTCCGTCCGTCAGCTTTTAGTAAATGAAAACGAGGAGCGGTTTTAGAGAGAGACTGAGAGCGAGAGAGAGAAATCTTTCTAAGAAGAATACGTACGACCTATGCAGAAAATCAGTTGCAGCAGCGATTTACATAGCGATTGGGAATGAATTTTCTAAAACCGCTTTTTGTATTTTCGATTTAAAAGACATTAGGAGCTTATTCGCTTATGTAGATAAGTAAAAATTACTTGGAAAGCGGTGAAACGGGCTCGCGACGTCGAGACGAAGGACAAAATTAGATAAGCCTCGGTAGATAATACGAGCCTCGCACGCGCACCTCGTACACGTCGTCGGCGATACGTTTTTCGTTTATTTTTTCGTTTTTTTTGTTTTGTTTTTTGATTATTTCATTCTCGTGGCCGTTACTTCGATCGAGCCGCTCGCTCGACTTTCTAAGAAGCTTTTCCCCTACGTCCCGTCGTCCTGACGTTCTTTTCAATCGTATCATCAAAAGCACCGACGATCCACGGCGGCAAATTCGGCTCCGTAAACTCGATAAAGGGTGCTCCGGTGCGTTTTACTATCACGGCTTCAGGATGATGAGGAGTCGTAGGTGGAGGAGGAGGAGAAGGTCCCGAGGATTGTGAAACGTGGAGGAGAGACATTTTTAAGAGCCGGAGAGCATTGCCGTTCTCTTTTACACGAGTCAGCCGTGCCGTACGAGCTAAGCGATACCGATGCCCATAAATCGTTGTTATGCGGAATTCAATGGCGATGGAGTAGGCCGAGGCGGTGAGAGTCCCGGTGGCCCGCGCACAGGGTTCCGACGGGTCCGAGAGGACCAACCCTACGGGAGTTGAGCAATCGGACGGATCGAGGACTCCGCGAAGGAGATGGCGCGTCGCGGGCCCGGCGACCTCCTCCTTTGTCAGCACGCGCGCAATCGGGACGACGTAGGTCGACCTCTCCGGGGGATACATCGAGTCACTGAGTGAGTGAGTGAGTGAGTGAGAGAGAGACGCAGGGCGTATTAAAGCGCATAATCGCCGTTCGGGGGGAGTGGGGCTCCTCCGAGTCTTCTCTCCCCCGCGTAAAAGAGACAGTGTGACAAGGTGGTGCTGGTGGCTGGTGGTGGTGGTGATGCTGGTGGTGGTGATGCTGGTACTGGTGCTGGTGGTAGTGGTGGTGACGGTGACGGTGACGGTGACGGTGGCGGTGGCGGTGAGCTCTCGGGGGGGAAGCAGGAGGAGGATGAGGAGGAGGAGGGAGCATCGCGGTGCTCCGGTGTCTCGGGTATATATAAAGCGGCACGCGGCTGCTGGGCTTCGATTGTGAGAAAACACAGGCCTTGCGCGCATTTCGTATACAAACGTACCTGTTTTAAAGAAATCGGTAGACACGTAGCAGAATGAAGGCTGTACTGGTAAGCGACACCGGCTACGCGATTATACTGTGATTCGCGACTGGACCATCAGTGCGGTTCTCGTCTCCATCCTCCTCCTCCTCGTCCCCGACCCTCTACGAACACGCGAGTGCGACTGATACACAATAATACGAAACGCGTTAGAGATCCAAGTGTCGACGATCGTTATCCTTATCATTACCAGGAGTCAGGCCCTGCTTACCGAACCCTCCTCACCCTCCTCTTCGACCCCTCGTCACTCGATCATATTGCACACTCTCAGAATGTAGTCAGAAAGAATTTGCGATTCCATTTGCCGCATAAATAACTGCAATTAATGTTCTTCCAACCCTGGCCGACGGTAAGGCCAGGTCGGCTATCGATCCTCGGACGGTATCAATCTGCATTATCTAATTTTTATCTAAGATCACGTACACGAGCAAACAAATATAAAAGAAAGGTCTATTACTTGTCTTTTTTTTTTTTTAAATTAGCGCTTAATCGCAAGAGTCGATATTCGCTGCCATTGGCAGACGATTCGCTGACGATTGACTTTACAAACGATTATGAAAATAAATCTGCCAAGTATGGCGGGGGAGAAGCAAGTCAAAGGCCGTTAAAATATCGATTGGCATTGCGTAGGTTCGGCAGCTCGCGATTAGTTGCAAAGCACCTCGTGGGTGTTTTTTTTTGGGGAAGGAATTATTAGAATAAAATAAAAGAAAAAAGAAAAAAGAAAAAAGAAAAGTAAGCTTTTAAACTATTTGTGAGATTCCGAGGAAAGATTACTTTGTACAATAACATCGGAGTTGGTTCTCCATCCAAGTTCTCGATTCTTATTTCAAAATTCCTAGTTAAGGAATGAGCCGGTCGTCTAATGCCGATAGAATCGATTGGCAATCGTCGTTTAATTAATGATACTCGACTGGCGACGGGCCCGCGGGTCGTGCAGCGGGTAAAGGCATTCGATAACTAGGGTAGGGTAGGGTAGGGTAGGGGGGGGGGATGCCAGCGACAGAGGCATTGAGGATAAGGAGGAAAGAAAGCCCGTGTGTGGGGGAGGGGTAGGGGATGAATAATCCAAGGTCAACCCTGATTGTGGTCCACAGATATCGGCGATAGCGTTGGTGGCGTGGGTGAGCGGGGCTCCGCTGGACGGACAGCAGCAGGTGATCCCGATCGTGAGCCAGACGCAGGAGGGCCCGAACCCGGACGGCTCCTACAAATGGGCCTTCGAGAGCGGCAACGGTATCAAGGCTAACGAGGAGGGCCAGATCAAGAACGCCGGCTCGGAGAACGCGGCCATGCAGGCTCAGGGCGGCTACAGCTACAAGGGCGACGACGGCGTCGACATCGCCCTGACCTACGTGGCCGACGAGAACGGCTTCCAGCCCCAGGGCGCCCACCTGCCGACCCCACCACCGATCCCCGAGGCCATCCAGAGGGCGCTCGAGTGGAACTTGGCCCACCCCGAGCCCGAGGAGAAGAACAAGGTCTAGGGTCGTCTCGAACGCGACCTGGATCCGATATATTCATAGGACAGCCGGACCTTAACACCACCTACGCAACACATGGCCAATAGACATCCAACGATTATTATGTTACGCGCGTGTCGTTATTATTATTATTAATATTATTATTAATATTGTTATTATAATTATTATTATTAATATAATTATTGTTATCTCATGTACTCGCCAGGCCCGATCTCACACAGTCACGCTTATAATATTGCTATCGATGTACGACGTGCGCCCTGGGCGCACCGCGACGACGGGCTGCCCAGCGCGAGCCTCCTCGTGTCTATTACCTTAGCCGCTCGTAAAGCTGGATGCGCCGGGAGGAGCGGCGATGGGCTGGAGGGCGACTCTAGGAGCCCTCTCCACGATCTACGCGATCGATCCCAGACGGATCGCTATCATTTTCGACTAAACACTCGGGCCCAACCCTCCCCGTCCCCTGTCTCTATCCCCCTCCAACGAATATTCTCTCTCTATCCCCTTCTCCCCTCCCCACCCCCACTTCTATTTGTATCGTTACACCCGCAATAACCGCAATAACCGCAATAACCCCCGAAAACCCGAGCCTCTCTACGCATCTAACTTTACGAGCACTTATCGTAATAATATCCCCGAGCGGCTCTGTATTAGCAGCGCCTGGAAACGAAATTATGCGACTCGAACGGAGTCCGACCCCTCCATACCCTCTCAATTAACCGACGACTCGTCAAAAGGTATCAAAAACAAAAAAGAAAGAAAAAAAAAAAAAAAAAAAAAAAAACAAAAAAAATTACCCCCAAAAAACCTTGCAACTCTACTAATAAAACACGGCATGTACTATACTATCTTCTTCTTCTTCTTCTTCTTCTTCTTCTTCTTTTTTTTTCTTTCCTGTTTCTTGTCTCCGTAACGTATTGTCTTTATGAATAAAATTTGTTACTTCGTTCAGTGTAAAACTGTCCGCTTAAGATTTATTGATCAGCGATCGATCGCACTTGCCCGCCTCACCTCACACCCCCCCCCCCTCCTCACTAAGGAGCAATTTCTTCCATGATCTTACGTACCTTTTTCTCCCTCTCTCCCTCTCCTCTTTCGACAAGTTCCCATTGGATTTTCAGATAATCGCTTTCGCAATCAACGACCTTCCATACATCTCGACCACAACATTACACACACACGCGCGTATATATATATATATATATGAAATCATCAATATCGTTGCGATACTTTTGCATAAATTTTACTTTGCGAATAAATGAATGAAACGAGAATTGACCGACGGCTTAGCCGAGCTTACTTTCTTCTCTATCGATGTATTTTCCTTCATTATTATTTATCTAATCTAATTATTATTGTAGCGCGCGCTATGAAATAAATCGTTGGATCGGATCGCAAGTGTCGCTGATTTATTATTGCTCACGTATGCTACCCATCGCCGTGTCGAGGCTTAGCCAATCCGTCCGACTCCGTGGCTCTGAACTTTTGACACCCATAAGTTGTTTTTTATTCGGTCCATACGTTGCTTTATACATCGGCTGCTCCTCGAAGTCAATTAACCCTCGTTCGTACGTGATTCAATCGACACGTGTTACCAAGTTTCGCTATAACGTTTCAAGTAAATACATTCGCGGTCGTGTAATGCTTTTGCTTTTGGTTTCCCGTTTTCGTTATTACAAGAAAACCTCTTAAAATATACTTTGTCATTGTTCAATCAAGTGCTTCCCTCGTATAAATCGTTTATTTATAATGCCAATTGCTACAAGTAAGTGTCAATTGTTAAAGCGTTGCTAAATAACAAAACGCGTATTAGAAATTAATTTTTCATATATTATGCTCTTACATGAGGGGCTCGTCTCGTCTGCCAGGACGTGAAATCTTTTATCATTGCAGATGCGTTGGCCAATGTATGCATAATGTTTTTCAAAGTTACTTTAAACTACGAGCTCCGTAGCAGCGACAATTGTCGGGGAAAATCTTTATAACATCTTTAAAATCTTGTGCAATTGTTTTTATGAATCGACGGGCGAGCCGAGTGGAAAATTAAATGGCCCCATTGATGAATTAATTCGTTTTTATTATTAGCAATGGGATATCATGTCCCCTTCCCTTTAACTCGGCTAAACTCAATGATTGATGCTCGCAATATTTATTATTAAGTACACAGCCAAAGTAAGTAAGTTCACGTGGTCTTTTAATACTCTTACGCCACAGGTTGTGGGTAACAACGTATCCCTCATACGCTTATAATATCGATCCCCGTCACCGTAAGCGACCTGCCTCCGTTGTAATTAAATAAAACAAGTGCTACGTGCCATCGATTCGGATTATTATTCAAATGTTATTCACCTGCGGCTTTTACCATTTTTCCTATTTATTTTTATGGATTTTCAAGCGTCGTACTTAAAAAGTGTTTACGCTCTTGGCAGAACGTGTGGTAAAGGTCTCTCTCACCCACCGCCCCCCCCTCCCTCCCTCACTCACTCACTCTCCCGGCATACGTACGTACAATGTGGGGAAAAGGGTACGGAGATAAATAAGAATAGATGGGCGTTGGTTTTAGAGAGAGAGAGAGAGAGAGAGAGAGAAAAAACAACAACAACAACAACAACAACTGTATTTGGTTCACATGAAGAAAAGACCGTGTATTTCAATACTCGAGTTCGTGTCCTCGCTTTCTTTCGTCTTGCGCACAAGTCGAAATGATGCACGCGAATGACTTTCGAGTCAGCTCGTTTACTCCGTAATCAATAACGCAAAGCTGACGACGATCGGAATGTCTAAGGAATAAAGGAGAAGCTTAGAAACATTGTGTGTGTCATCTCGTCAGTGGCCGCCCTCGGCTCCAGTCGATTTGGCTAAAACGAATTTTCCGTCTCTTCGTACGTCGCTCGTATCCTCCTCCCTACGTCGGTCGCTCCGCTCTCTCAAAGCTCAGCTCCCTCCTCCTGCCTCCTCCTGCCCCCACCTCCTCCTACTCCTGCCCCTCCCCCACCTCCTCCGCCACCACTCTCCGCCACCACCACGACTGACTACGGCTTCTAATGTACCAACAACTCGTCTTTGCATTAAAGAGAGCGGCGAAATAAAAAGAGAGTGGGACGACGAGGGGGGAGGGGGAGGGAGAGGGAGAGGGAGATAAGGGGGAAAAGGACTTTCGAGCTACTTTTGTTGTCTGGCGTTAGAGCTGCGCTTTCGGCGACTGGTAACTCGGTACCACCTGAAACAGACAAGCCTACGATACAGTTTAAGCTTTTGGAACATGTACCCATACATATACATATATATAGATATAGGTATACATTCCTTATTACACGATCGATAATGAATTGTGAAGTAATTGCGGGAACGGTAGAGGCGAGTTTGCTCGTACACATAACGTACGATTTGTCAATGATTATTACGAGGCGAGTCGAATTCGTTGCCCCTGTCCCCTCAATGGACCAGGGTCAGCGGGTCATGGGGTGGGTAGGGGCGGGTAGGGGCGGGTAGGGAGCGAGAGCTCGATGCGAACGATGTGACTCGATTAACGGCATGATAAATTACCTGGATGACGCTGTTCATTTCGTGTAGCGGCTCCTTGAGCACGTCGTCGTCGTTGCTGTGTGACGGCTCGGTGCAATACTCCTGGCCGCAGACCTCGCAGGCCTCGAAGTCGGGCTTTATGGAGTTTCGCAGCTTCTGCGCAAGCAACGAGAGAGGGACACACAAGCCAAAGGTGAGCGGCGAATTAATCGGCCATTATTATACAATACGCGCATTATTATACAATTTCTTCGCGTGGACCGGCGAATTTCACAAGCCGGTCGGTCGGTCGGTCGGTCGGCCGGTGCATCTAATGCGAAATGCACCTACGGCTCTCTACGTATTATCCCTCTTTCTTAATTAGCGCCTCGAGAGCCGATTTATTTTTATATCTAATTAATTTCATCGCCGTTACATCTGCCTCCCCTTCCTCCCGAATCTGTCGCAATCGACGAATTGCCGTCCGGACCCGACTAATTTCAATTTCACGTATTATAACTCGACTTTTGGCACTCGACGCGGGAAAGAGAGATAATATATATATATATAGAGAGAGAGAGATGGGAGAGAGAGAGATACAGAGAGAGGGCCTTGCTTCGCGTGGACTCAGTCTCCGTGCCAACCCGAATAACCCCACGAAACAGTAAACTTACTTCGTTAAATGTGGCCCCATCAGATTGGACAAATACGTAGATGGCGAAAGCAGGAATGCAGACGAGGGAAAGCGATGCGATTCCCCAGCCGACGGTCTCCGCCCACCACGGGTACTTGTACTTGCCGTCCGACTTCATGTAGTGCGGCGGCTCGTAATCGATCAGACTGAACACCCAGACGGCCTGGAAAAAATCGTAAACTCTGTCATTAGGGGAACAATGGAGGCTCCATTTCATACACGACGAGCCAACGGAAAACCCCCGCGCCCCTATACTGCCCTTGGCTCTGTCGGTAATGCACAACAGAGTATCGGTGCTTTTACCTAGAAAAAAGCCGATCGGAAGTTCACGGACAATCGGTTCCCGATTATCGATCACTCGATTGCGATTCTAAACTTGCGTAAGGCAAACGAGTCCGTCTTTACAATTATTTAAAGGAATTCTTTTTCTTTATTTTTTTTTTGTACAAGTCTACTACTCTGAAAGCTTATTATAATATAAGATCCCGTGAACCTTACGTAAAACTTCGTAAACCAATAAGAATCGTTTTCGCGACGACTGCGACAACATTTGAATTAAATTTATTATATACGAATCCCGAGGCTTATGAAATTGTCGTCGTCAACGCTCCGGACAATTAATTATTTATCGTATTAAATTATATACGGGATTACGTAAAGTCACGATAATTATCACGAGGATAGCTGCGCTTTCGCAAAATTCGCAAAGGCCTTTTTTTTTTTTTTTAACAAGATAAAACAAATAGAACGAATTTCAACGCAAATATTGTATTTACAATTAACGCTTTTAATCATAAATACCTTTTTTTATCCTTACGTTTATAAAATTTTCAAATGCAAAATGTACGATCAACGTATCCAATAATGTCAGTGTAACCATTTATCGCTGCGCGTACTTCTTATACTTCATTTCGTAACTTCGTAATCTTCTCCTACATCATTCAGGTAAGTAAAAATTTAGCAGCCTCTATCTTGCCGAGAAAAAATACTTTTTACGTATAAATAAAGTATTGATAGATTTAATGGGAGGCGGGCGGGGGGGGGATTTACTTTTTTCTGACATTCTTTATGTAATCCCTACAATGTCGAAGAAACCTTGGTAAGGCTAAGAATGTGATAAATAGCAATAATATTACGTGTGCGGCATTAATTATATAAATAATTTTCATTATAATAATAACAAGAAAAAGAAGAAGAAGAAGAAGAAGATGATGATGATGATGGTGAAGTAAGTATTAAATGTTATTGGTAAATTAATCATTTTTCTTTTAATACAAAATCCGAGCATACGGATTTACGTTAAGGCTACATCTGTACTTGGCTGTATGGCTGGCTGCATAGGAACAGGCGCCGTGCAAACCGAAGCTTAGGTACGCGTGAAACGTCAATTACATAATCGATTTATTCGAAATCTTTGTAAGTATATTTTGGTAGATTCATTTTTCGAGTATCAAACTACATTGTCGTACGTAAGAATTCGTTACCGATAATCCAAGTATTCGTATATTTATTAGCCTGAGACTTTAACTAGTTGGCAGTTGATACCTTTCATTAAAAGCAGCCGTATTTCCTTTTGTTTTGTAACTGTAACCCGATCGTGCATTAGCGCCTGCAACGGCTTACAATCGATCAGACGGAAACTTTTTCGCTACAGTATTTTCTTTATTTGCCTTATTCGATTAAAGAAAAAAATAGCAGATATCCGTTAAAAGGAATAAGAATCGACGTCGAGTGTCGGACCGAATAAAATAATTACACTTTAATGTTATCGTAATCCTTATGAATGAAAATTTAAACGGCGATTAAGTTATAATTTTTTTATCTTTAATTAAAAAGGGAAAATTGTAAATAAAATATTATTATAACAATATTTTTTTTTTACCAAGAAATACGCCCCCGTTTTAAAATTTATCTGAAATGAGCAAATAATGAGCTAATTCATTATTAACATTTTAAGTACGTCGTTTATTAATAGTTTCAGAAGAAGGGGTTATTGGGGGTAGAATGGGGAATGCATCGTTTATTGTATTTAAAAATTACGAGGCTTTACGCGGCGGTGCGTTGAATTAAAAATATCACAATGGATATTACGCTGATTAAGAAGAAAGGCTGATTGAGAATGGTCAAAGGCAACAAAGGGTCAAAATAAACGAGGCTGATAAAAAAATCTCCTCAAGGATATATAATAATGGCAAATACGGGGTGGGGTGGGGGCGGGATCGTGTCGAGGCAGCCTCAAACCGAGCCTAGAATTGACGTCTGGCAATAGGATTCATTATTCTCGCATTATGCGGTCATCGAACGCTCGACCGACGAGGAGCATAAAAAAATCCTGGCCATTGTTTAGATAGAAGAGAGAGAGAGAGAGAGAGAGAGAGAAGGGGATCGATCGTAATTGCGAGTTCTGGATAAAGTTGCATCACGAGCCCGTGATTTTAACACGTGATCTTAAGCATGGGACACGCTTAATTAACCCCCGCCGAGATTATGTAATACGCTAAACTCCCGCTGCGCTCTCTTTATCGTAAATCAGGTACTAATTGCAGGGTGAAGGGTGCATTCTCTATCATTGGCAATATCAGTAAGCTAATTACACGCTACGACGTACAAAAGAGGGGGCTCCATTCGAGTCGGCCGGCACTTACTTTACCGATTTGACTAAGTTTTCTCCATTGGACTTTCAGTTCACGCGGCCCTTTAATTGTTAATACGAAGTTACGCTGCATGTTGTAAGCGGGCCTCTCGTAACGGAGCCCAGAGTCGCAGAGGCTTTCAAATCAATATATATTTTCGTATTATCGGCTCGTTATTGATTTGACTGAGCTCGCCCGTCGCTGTCTCATGTCTTGCACAAAGAAGAATCAGAAGAAGAAGTTGATGAAGAAGCGAAAGAAGAAGAAGCGAAAGAAGAGAAAAGTTAAATTTCATAATGGAAGCGAATGCGATTGAATGATGTCCGGTCGCGTAATGGGATGTAAATAAATAATGAGGACGTACCATTATGAGGAGGGGGGCGGCGACGAGCCAACAGAAACGAAAATATATGGAGGGCACGCGGCCCGTCATCTCTTTGACGTTGCTGCACAATCGTCGAACCCCGTAAAACCACGAGATGGCAATGACCTCGAAAAACGCGAGAAACATTATGGATATCGAGGCTGCGTAGTGGTCTATCAGCTGGAAGAAGTATATACCACCCTGGAACAATAATCATACAGCAGCGTATATAAATAATACATTATAGGCTTGGGGTGTAACCCGAATGAGCCTTATTGTACTTGTTGTATAAATAATTGGTCTTGGCTCTGCAAGACGTGAAAATCCCATGGGGTTATCGTTACGTACGCATTCGGGACGTAGAGGGTTTTATTATTTGCTGTGTACCTGCGTTATGTTGGGCAAGCCAAAGAGGAAGGAGACTATGCAGACTAGAAGAACTAGCATTTCGTGGCAGAGCAGGTGCTTCTTGACCCAATTAGGGAATCCGTCCTGTATTGACGTGACGACGACCTCGACGATCGCGAACTGCAAAAAAGGCCAATGGGCAATTCCAATAAATCTCTCCGGTTATTCTGATGATTTCGGGGGGTGGGTGGGTGGGTGTGGGTTAGTTATTGGGGTGTTATTGGGGGGAGAAGGGATTGTATACCTGACTGTTTAGGGACAAGCAGACCAGCATAAAGAAGAAGAGCATTGCCCACATCTGTGGCCAGGGCATTTTCGCCAAAGCCTGTGGATATACCACGAAGACCAGACCGGGTCCTTAAACGGAAGTTATACGTTATCTATAAAGCATCGGGAGAAGCAGATCTGTGGATAACATCGATAAAACTCGATGAGCATCGCTGTCGCCAGGCACACGGGCATTTATAATTCGCGCCCCGCAACCCCGTCACCCCAAAAAAAGACCCCCCTCCCATAATTCGTCCGAGACCCACGTGGGACTCTGTATGTCTGTTTCGTTACCCTCCCAGTCTCCCTCCAACGGTTAGGCCGCGTTAGCTGACCGCAGTCAATCGCGTCGTCCTGTCCGTGGAGACGGTGCGCGTCAAGGTCACCCGCCAAGCGATTCGTAACGAGCTTCGTTCGTTGCGCGTAAGCCGAAGCTGAACCATGAAGGAAGAACGTACCGTCGCTCAGAACCTCGGGTACGGTCATGTTCTGCTCGACGGCGATGTTCCCTATCGTGGCGAAGGCGAATATCCCGACGAGGAGGCAGCTGCATGCGTTTATCAGGGACACGGCGACTGTGTCGATCAGTATGTTGTTGTGGAACTTATTGTAGCTGGCGAAGCAGATCATCGATCCGAAGGCGATACCCACGGAGTTGAATATCTGGGCCGCTGCGTTCACCCAAACCTAAAAGTAACAATTCGTGTGAGCCTGGCAAATACGTTTATTTTGACCCCGCCCCCCCCTACTACTACTACGCCGATACCTAGGGCTCTGCCCCGGGCTACGCTACCGCCAATCCTAACGATTACAGTTGCGTAGCCCAAGGTTATTGGCTCGATCGGTCGCCAGACAAAGTTATTATAACGATATGCGGAATTGGTGCGATGGTGGGACGATTCGTTGGTCGCGAGCGCGAGCGCGAGCTGGATTTTCACAGCTTCCCGACGACGATCCAATACAGATCCGCGAGACGAGCCGCGGCAAGTAAAGCCTCGCTACGTACCGCGAGCGATAAATAAGATCCGTTACGTTAAGTCGAGCAGTTAAATAAATAAATAAATAAATAAATAAAGAATATAAAAATAGTAGAGGGTGAAAGAGGCGGTGGTAATGTGAAATAAAAGTCGTGAAGATCGATTGCGCGTGTAAATTTTACTTTTTTGACGAGGTAAGGAGACCTTTGACAAAGTCCGTATATATACGCGAGCTTCTCTTCGCTGCGGATTCGGAGCTTAACGAGATAATACGGCGCTACGCTTTTCCTACGAATGATACTCCTACGATACATATATATATATGTATATATGTATGTACACGTGGACAGGATTGATTCGGAATTTTAACGATTGATATCCTCCGAATTCCCGAAGTAAAATTAAATTGCAGTGAAATAAAGTCGTCGACGAAGGAAATAACCTTTACGACGATAGGCAATAAGTAAATGAGAAATTATAAAAGTGCGCGGGCTATCGGTTATACGGCCCCTTGTTACCGATGGGCCGGGTCTGGTCGACGGCGTGTGTGGTTGCGGCAATGATAGGAATGCCATAAGTTTACCTTGGCGTCTTTAAGCAGCTGCCATTCCGGTCGGAAGAAGAACTGAAGACCCTTATCGGCACCTTCGAGGGTGAGGGACCGGGTGAGAAAGATGAATATTAATAGGAATGGGAGTGTCGCCGTGAGGTACCTGACGCGCGCCGATGACTTTATCGACTTCCATATGGAGAAGTAAACGATTACCCAGGCGGTTATCAGGCAGGCTGCGAGTTCCCACCTCAGCATCCCCGGCTCCTCGATCCCGGAGCTTATCTGGAGGACTTTGTTACTAAACGGGAGAACAACAACAACAACAACGAAGGGCTCGATTATTCATCATTGGCCGGCTCCCTCTCACACTCTCTCACTCTCTCACTCTCTCACTCTCTCTCTCCTGCGTTTACACTCTACTACTGCTGCTACTACTACTACTACTACTACTAGTCTATGTCAGTGGGAGCTGTACGTAATGCCATTACGTAGAACGGCATGATAATGAAATAGATCGGGTTATTGGGGTTATTGGGGTTATTTGGTGTTGTTATTGGGGTACGTGGGAGTGCGTAGGAGACTTGGCCCTCTCGTATTCTTATTAACGTAGTAATTGTAATGTTTACTCGAAAAACTCGGCCGAGGGTATTTTCGGGTGCTTGGGTCGGCTGTTGTTGTTAGTCATGATGTCGGCTGACCAGCAGTCCGGGGAGTTCCACTTGTTCCGGCACCTCGACCACGGCTGGATCGGCTTGCAGCCCGTGAAGAAGTAGTATATCGCGTAGGCTATAATGACGTTGTGGTAGGTCGACATCAGGAAGGATATGACGACCGACGACAGACCCGCCCCTGCGCACCAACGACAAAAACGTTAATAAATTTCCTCTTGCCCCATCCCACCTCTTAAAACAAAAGCGATATTAATTGTATGAAAACGTACCTTTGAAGAGGGGGCAGATTTGTCCGAGGGCGCCGATTGGACCGCGGCGGGTGAACTGCCCGATGCTGAGCTCCATGTAGAGCAGGGGCACGCCGCAGACGATGAGTATTAGAAAGTAGGGTATCAGGAATACGCCTGAAAACGAGGATGCAGAGGGAAATCGTGAACCCTTGACCATCCGCAGCTTATCGAGTATTTAGTAAATTCTTTCGTCTAAAGCTTAAAAGTTATTTGTTTGTATTGTTGGAAAGAGAAGACATCCTCTCTCTCTCTCTCTCTGCGGAGATAAATACACTTTCTTGGTCTGGGTATCCGTTAAATAACGTGCAATCGAGCGTACAGCCGTGTATTATTGTACGAGTGGAGCGTGCGCACGCATCGATCCACAGTTAAAACGCACGTCGTATCCGTAATTCTAAAAAAACAGTTCAAGTTCGTACGTGGCTCACGCGGGTGGTGGGGCTTACGTATGGGATTTCGCAACTCGAGTGGGCAATTAATTGTCGTAAAGAAGTCGCGTTCACTTCGCTTGGGAGATCGTCGCACGAGGTATAGGATAACGGATATTCCCTGGGCAAGGCACGTATATATCCGCTGTCGGATTAAAACTGAGATCGCGCGAGAGGTCGCGGGTAAGCCGATAAGAGCGCGATCGACTTCGCCGACTTACAGTCGGAAGAGCGGCTCGGTAGCCAAGGTCATTAGCAGACTAATCGCCCGAGACTCGCTAGAGCGGCTAGACCAGTCGGGATACGGAGGTATTGGGTTGCCGGGAAGCCGGAAGCTCTAAGATCTGTTACATAAGAGTCCCTTCTCTTTAAACGGTCAAAGGTCACGCGCGATTACCCCCACTTCTCGCTAACAACGTCGTTTCCCTTATTACGATATAACCTTATTAATAATTACACTGTACGTCATTAAGAAATAGAGTGAGACTTTGTAAGCGGGGCGCGTGTACGTAAAAGAAGAAGAAGAAGAGGAAGAGGAGGAGAGCGAAAGAGAATGGAATGGAACGAGTGCAGGATACGTGCAGGTAATGACTAGGGTCCGCAAAGCCTGTACTTATTAAGATCGTCGAACGATATTGTACGCGATCGCGGACGCTACGAGGCAGTGTAAGGCACTTTATACGGTGTAAAATTGCGGAGGACACAAATGACCTTGAGCCACGGGATTATTTGCATTCGAGTATCAGAATGAGTATCATCGAGCGGCTTTGGTACTCAATTAAAAACGGAAAATGCGTGACTCGCGCTTGTTTACTCGGATCGGCTCTTGTGGAATTATGCGTTGCGTTGGAGCGAGTCGGCAAATAAATTAGGAGTACGGGAGGACGATCGATTCGACGATGCGACGATCTAACGATCCAACGATCCAACGATCCAACGACGCGCCGCGGAGCTAATTTATCATTACATCACGTTAAGGACAATTTTTACGCGACGAAACGATGCTCGACGGTCGACCGACGGGCGGGAAAGGGGAGGGGGGAGAGAGGGGAGGGTAGGATTATCGCGTCAAGTGAAGCGTCTCTTCGCTGGACGATTCGGTGCCGAGATCCGAGCCATCGTCGTCGTTATACGGCGTTGCGTAATGCCGGGAGCGAGAGCCGTCGTCTGATCGAATTACCGGCGGGTTTGAGGGAGGGGGGCCGGGGGAGTTGGTTGGTAGGTAGGTAGGTAGGTAGATAGATAGACGGGTAGGGGGAGCCGTCACGTTGTATAATCTCCTGCCGGAAATTTGAATTTATCAATTATTCCTCCCGCGTCGAGAGGAGTAATGAAATCTCGCTCGCCTCTCTCTCTCTCTCTCTATCTCTCTCACTGGGGAGTCCCTCTCTCTGTGGGGTGCTGCAATCGTTCTCGCCTCGCTTAAGCGTCGCTCGGCTAAACAAGAAGAGCCCCTTCCTCGGGAGTTCAAACGCCTCGACCTCCCTGCCCTTAATCGTTTCCCATCGATCGAGCTTCGGCTAACACACAGCTGTCTCCGAGCGATCGTATCCCCTGCATCGTCGCGTCCTCGTCGCGTCCTCGTCGCGTCCTCGTCGCGTCCTCGTCGCGTCCTTGGATCGGATCGGCCGTATCCTTGCGCCGGCGTTGCGCAACGTGGCCTCTGATAACGATTCTCGTCGCGAACCACCGCAACCGTAGGATTCCGATCCGTTTTATCCAACGTCCGACTCGCCTCTCCTTCGGACTTTCTCTGCTCACCCCCCCCCCTATCACCCCAATAACCCCAATAACCCCCAATAACCCCCAATAACCGTCCTATAGCCACTCGTAAGAGAATGCATCTTGTGGTCTGTGCAATTCACTTGTACGAATCAGCGCGGTGCTGCGTTCAAGGGCGGCAATTACCTTATTACTATAAAACTCGAAATGCCTTTCGAGCTGCTCGATATTGCCACATTACCCGCGGCTTCTCTACTTCACTTTTAGCGGATAACGCGGAAACGTCAGGAGACTCAAGGAGAGCTTTTATTAACAATTACGTGGACTAATTGAAATATTTAAAAGCAGATTAAGCCCGCGCAGCCTTTATGGGAATACTCGCATTATAATGTAATCATCTAATTTCCCACGCCAACTTCCCCTACTCCAAACAATTACTCCAATCAATCAATCAGTCAATCAATCAATAAATCAATCAGTCAATCAATTCGTAATATTAGCTATCGAGGCTCGTTTAGGCTCGTTTACTCTTTCTACTTCCTTCGTGAAAAATTATACTATTCGATTTTGATCTTCACCACCCCCCCACTACCCCCGCAAGTCACCGTGAAATGTTATAATTAATTAAGCGTTGGTAATTATCATTCGCAGGCCTAAGGAGATCCGAATAAATTTCTCGTATTCCTTATGTCCCCCTCCTTTCTCGTGAGTTGTCGTAACTCACGAGCTAACGTCTCCAACGGTCCCCGAGTATAAAAATAACTTGGCTACGAGTCCTACGTAACGCGACGTCAAGGAGCGTTATTTTCAAAAGACTGACTTCCTTCTACGTGAAAACGTCGCTTATAATTTACAGATTACCGGATCGGCTCGTCCAGCTCATCTGCTCTCTCTCTCTCTCTCTCTCTCACAAGACGTTGAAAATAACAAAGGAAATTTCCACGCCCCCGAGTTGTCATAAACATTTTCATTTCTTCTCTCCAATCTCTCTCTCCCACCCTCTCCCACCCTCTCACTCTGTCCCAGTCAGAGACAAGACGTTCGTAAAGATTAAATTGACGATTTTTCTCAACTGTAATGATCGTTACATCGCGTAGGAAGTACGCGAGCATTAAACGCGACAATGAAGGAATTTCATAGGAATACGCTTCCCTTTTATATAAGCATTAGTCTCCGTCTCCTGAGCTATTATTATTATTATCAATCTTTTTAATCGTTTCAACTTATGATAACGTGCACACATATATAGATATACATATATATATATATATTAACGGCGTACGGGCGTCACGACAACAAATTTCATTAAGTCAAGTCGGTATAAACAAATGCAAACTCTCACCTCCTCCGCTTTTGTAACAGAGATAAGGGAACCTCCAGACATTGCCAAGGCCGACGGAGTAACCGATGCACGCGAGGACAAATTGAACCTTGTTTTCCCAGTGCGGCCTCCTCGGCTGCCGGTACTCCCCTGGATCCTCGGCGTCACCGTCGTCGAAGCTCGTGCACGTCGACAGGTCATCCTCTATTGGGCTGCGCGTACGATCCATACATACAAGTTCAATGGATGGATGGGAATTATCAGGATGCGGCTTACATTGTGATTGATTTTTTATTGAACAATTAAAGTACGAATGTCCGATTTATAATAATACGCCAAAGCCGGGAGCCACGGCCTCGACGATTTAAAAATACTCAACGAGTCTTGTCTCCTCTCCTCTCCTCTCCTCTCCGCCCATAAACATTACGCTTTATTACGCGAAGTATCAAGGATCGCGTGCCCGATCAGGTTTTCGAGCATTCCACCCCCCCTCCCAAATAACCCCAATAACCATTGCGATTACGTAAATGCATTTCGTCATTACGAGCGTAAAAAGATAATAATAATAAAAACAAACAAAAACAAAAACAAGAAAAGAAGCTCTTTTACCAAAAACGGATCATACTTACGTCTCTATTTATAATTTTATTGATAATTAAAAATTAAAAATAAAGCCAAGAGGTGGCTCTGGTTCTCGGGTACGGGTACGGGCACGGGTACGGGTACGGGAAGGAGAACGGGAAAGGAGAACGGGAAGGGAAACACGTTTGCGTAAACATAATCCGAAAATTTATAAACAAAAGAACGAGCCTCGGCATTATTATAATGAGAATAACGATGAGAATACGAGAAGCTTCACGCGTCCCCTTGAATTATCTATAAAAAATTATTAAGAGACGCCGAACGATCGTTTTCTTCGCTCTCTCTCTCTCTCTCTCTCTTCTCTTTTTATTTCCCTACTAAGAGTAGGCGTGTGCGCGAGACTATTAAAGCCGCCCAATGACTTGTATCGTAAAAATAAGCTCGAAGCTCTGGTTGAGGCTGAGACGTGACCCGTGACGTATCCTCTAGGGAATAACATTTAAGCGTTTATCTAGAGATCATTGTTTTCTTTGGACACGGAGGAATCCATAAATAATGACTCTCCGTCGTTCTTCTTCTTATTCTTCTTCTTATTCTTCTTCTTATTCTTTTTAAAGGCTGTCCGTGTACCGTACCGAGCCAACGCGGCCAACGATAGTAAATAATAAAAGTCACGAGTCGTTGTGCCAAGGATCAAGGTCACAAGCTACGAGTCCTTTCATGGTCCACGAGGACACGTCGAAGCTTTCCAAATGGGTTCGCGTATGCCGTGGTTATTACGCTTTAGCGGATAACGTATAAGGTGCAATGGTAGGGTGGGGGGGGGGGGGGAATAATAGGGATCCGTCGATAGAGTTCCCGATGGGGAGTTCGTGTTGGGTAATCGAGTCGTAAAGATGCCCGGCGTGAAAAAACGTGGAGCCGGAAGCTGACGCGATGACATTAAGAGCCGAGACGCGTGACCTACCGGGCGAATCGGACACCGGAGGAGAAACGGCTTCATCCTGTGCTCCGGCGCGTTTCGCGTGTCGCTATTGCCTCTACGTCCTCCGAAAGCCCTTGCGCGCGCTTGTGCTTCTGCCCTCCGTACCCCCCGGGGGACGGAATCGGGGATACGCGAGCTCGCGATCACGATTACGCTCGAGCCGTGGATCACGCGTGCCAAGGACTGCGCCGTTCTCACGACAGAGCAATTGTTCTCTCCTCGGCTCGGCTCGGCTCGGCTCGGCTCGGTTCGGCTCGGCTCGACAGGGCTCGACACGGCTCGACCGAACCCGGATCCCCTGCTCCTCGTGCTTTTTCGGGACTGAAACCACCTCTCAATGCCTTGTGCCTTCGGTACGCTCTGACTACGGGATTTCCCCTCTACCTCCCTCCCTCTCCCGCAGATTATACTTATTTCCGGAATAATATTATTTATCATCTCGACGAGCGGACTCGCTCGATTCTCTTCCGTTTCACCGGACTCCTTCAAAATCATAATCCTCCTCTTCCTCCTCCTCCACCGCCTCCACCGCCTCCACCGCCGTCAAACGCATTACTTATTCTATGGAATATCATTCGTTAATTTTTTTTGTTCTTTATTATTATTACGATTGAACTGTTTACGATACATTGTTTGGAAATCCGCGTACCTCCTCGGCCGGTCAAAAAATCCCCATATTTTCGAGCCGTGTGTTAAGCTGTTAAGGAGAAAAAAGTGTTGCCGCTACAAAATTTAGACGCCGAGTGCGTGTAATGCCCGATTCCTTACTCCCCCCCACCTCATCGTCCCCCCCTAGCACCGACTCGCCGAGTATATAATTGTATTTACCCTGAGATACGGAAGGTCTGATTCTTTTTTTTCTTTTTTTTTTTTCTTTTGTTTTTTTATTTAAATACAGCTTCGTAGGCTCGTGGTAATAATGAATTATCGTCAATTAAAGCGGTACGTTCCGAGCGAGTCGTCGATACGATTTAAATATGTATTTGGAACGGAGCGCGGCCTTCCTTCGGACGCTCAAATATTAGGATAAATGGATACGATGGGCTCCAGCGTTACGGATTACGAATATTTGCCAAGTTATTTAACACAATGTCAAGGCCACTCGACCTTCCGCGCCTATGGTTTTGTCCTTATTATTATTTTTATAGATCACTCGACGGCATAATAATTCCCCGTATTATAATCGTTATAGACCGTTGTTCGTGGTAAAGTAGAAAAAAAATATCGATTCGCGTGCATCGGCACTTCTTACGTGAACTGTTTCATCGCGCTCTTGTACAATTACGGTTTACGAGTGGATTCGTGCGACATAATGATCTCGTGCTCGGGTAAATCCTTCCTCCGCCATAGCACGGCCAAGCAATGGGATTTTACGTCATCGAGGAATAAAAATAGAACCTTACCGAACGTTCATTGTAAGTAAAAGATCTTCTAGTTTGGATGAAAGTCAGACTCCTTTTATCGTTCCATAAATTCCATATAAATTCCATTCGTGTCAGCCGCGAGGAGAAATGTAATTCAATCGGAATAGGTAAATACGGGTATTGTGGTAATGAAAACGTTGGTCCCCGGCCAGGCGGATACTTTTATTTATTAAGTAACAGCCGACACTTATGGCTAAAAATCTAACAAATGATTTGTTACTTTTGGATTAATAACGATCGACGCGACCAAATAGAATAGAATAGAATAGAATAGAATAGAATAGAATAGAAAGTGATTCTAAATGAAATGGGAGAAAAAAAGATTTCCCTTTGAGCTTAGTATTATTCGTTGGCGGGATCGTGCCGACGAATACTTAAATATTTATAACGATTAAATTAATCGACGATTGGCCGGCATATTCATATTCATAAGCGCATGGGTAGATCATCTAGCCTAAGTAAATTAACCGTTACAAATGCTGCGCATGCGCTTGGGATAAAGCAATTTCGTGAAATAAAGGCTTATTCTAACGGGGACCCGTGACATTGACCAACTTCCCCATCGAATACCTCGTCTTCGCGGAATAATCTTTCCATTCCCATTGACTCGATGAAAGAAATTAACGTTAATTAGGGGGTTTAATTTACGTAAGAAAGTAAACAAAGAAGGCGAGCGTTACGTAAAAATAGAATAGGTTTGGCGGAGCAGGAGCAGGACGAGGAGGAGGAGGACGAGGAGGAGGACGAGGAGGAGGAGGAGGAGCTGCTCGGCCTAGCAAAAAACCAAAAGCACGGGGAATTAATCTTGCCAAGGTCGCGCGGAAACCCGCGAGTTTCTTCACCTCGGGAGTAAAGAAGGCAAAAAAAAAAAACAAAAAACAAAAACAGAAAAAAACAGATGAGGCCGGAGGAGGGAAAAAGACATTCCATGAGAGCCCGAGAGCCCGAGAGCCAGTGGCCGGGGCTTGGCTTTCGCGCGGATAATGACGGGACGTATCGCGAAAGGAAAAAGCGCGAACGCGGGGAGCAGCCGGTGAAGGATAAAGAAGGGCGGTCCAAGAGGCGGTGGCTTTATTCAGCTCAGCAGCCCGAGGAGGACGCTGACCCGTCGTCGTCGTCGTCGTCGTCGTCGTCGTCGTCGTCGTCGTCCAAATGGAATCACGTAAGAAGACGAGGTTGCCAGCAGGTTAATGATCGTCATCGTGATGATGATGGTGAGGATGACGATGATGACGGGAGGAGGAGGAGGAGGAGGAGGATGGACGCACTGGATTATTGGCCTGGCGAGAGTCAACAGCCCGACATTCCGCAAGAACGTCTCGGGACCGGTGCTGTCAAGGTAGATCGCTCCGGATCCTCTTTTTCACCTCTCCCCGCTTCTCTTCCCCTTCATGATATCACATTGTCCTTGGCCGCGAGATGAGTATCCTTGTAAAAATTGAAACCCCGGATCGTTAAAGGCCGCCGTCGTCGGTATCGCTATGCTATTCCTCCATTTACATTCTCGAGAATTCGTAAACAACGCGCGCGAGGAAAAAGAGGAGAGATGAAAAAAAAAACGTTATTCGCTCTATTAAATGAGTCATGGTTGGCCATCTCGTAACGTATTGTCCCTTTGAGCGCGAGTCTCCGCGATCGTTAAGAGGGCCGTGGATCCCAATTACGACGGGCTCTGGAAATTCTTTATACTTTTAGGCGAATACTTTAGGATGGACAAGGGAGAAGAGCAAGCCAGGTTATTTATGGGCCGAGGGCGCTGTCGGGGGGAGGGAGGCTGTGCTACTCACGTGGGCGAATGGACCATGTTGAGAAGTTCCGAGGGCGAGGTGGGAACTCTCCGTACGGTGAGCCTCCTGCCGTCGGAGGAGCCCATCCCGATCGAGGCCAGAGAGCGTATCGAGACGGAGTCCGGTGGGTGGCAGGCCCTCGTGGCCATGCCGTGGCCGTTGTCCGGGAAGAGGATCGAGCCCCAGCTGTTGCAAGTGTTCGGCGGTAGGTAAAGCTGCTGCGCCTGATGCTGGTGATGCTGTGGTGAAAGAAAGCCTTGTGAACGAGCGTACGGACACGGCGACGCGGTGATCTTCCCCCGGCTCTTTCGGACTCCCACTCGTACGTTGGTGCGCTGCCGATGGCGGCCACGAGCCCCGGCGTGCCTCCCGCGCCCCTCGTGTCCCGCCGGTCGTGTACAATTATTAAAAAACTAACTACCGACTGGCGGCCTCCCGGAGTCACGCGCTAACGCCGCGATTAACGCACACCACCGGAGTTTCGGCCGCGCGCTACTCCATTACCCGCACCCGCACCCGCACCCGTCCCGTCCCGTTCCCCTCCAGCCCCTCGCTCCCGTCGTCAGCGAGCGTCGTCAGCCTCTGAACGTCGTCGTTTCTTCGTGAAACCGGCGACGAGTATTATTTCATTAGGTTAACTGACGAGCGTCAGTTACGCCCCGCCACATTTTTCCCTCATAGCCGGGCTAGAGGAGCGCCGCTTCCATACCGTCACTTATTCTATATTTAATATAATCCGATACGTGTATGAGTACGCGCGCACCCACCCACCCGACCAACCAACCAACCGAACCGACCGACCAACCATTACCACGCACACGCGCATTTAGAGTTATTATTAATGATATAATGAGCCCGAGCTGTTTTATTTATTTATTTATTTATTTTTTTTCTTCTTTCTTCTTTCCTCTTCTTCTTCTCATTGAAATCCAAGCGATTGTCCATAACGAGAGCAGGGATTCGACAGCCAAAGGCCTCTAAATATACGTATTCGATTTATAAAAAAAGAATCCCTTCCCGCGCGCCCTCGAGACGAGCAACGTAAGCCAGCGCAAGGCCTTGACCTACCCGACCGCGGCACCACCACCATCCTCGTTACGTTTAGAGGGAACGCTTCCCATTTCCATCGGATTGGTTCGCCGCTACGCTTACGCGTAACGCTAATTCGCGCGATCTCTTCTCCGCTGTAAAAAATAAGAAAGAAAGAAAAGAAGGAAAGAAAGGGCAAACTTGTTTGCCGATGCAATCACTCGAGGCTCGGCGATCTTTACGTTAGAAAAAAAGAAAAAGAAAAAAAAAAACGAAAAGGAGAAGTTTACTGGGAGGGTTATTGGGAGGATGGCTCGGGTCGGGAGGTGTCGAACTTACCAAAGCAATCGATCGATCTTCCCCGAAGCGTAAAAATAATACCAGGGCTTTGGTACCGTAAATGCCGAGCGAAGGA